>JASKGO010001012.1:0-15499 GCA_030556065.1 Holobus sp. GC000080
AATTATTTAGATTGTACATAAAAATATCTATTAGGAACAATTTTTACTTTTTTTCTATGTCAAATAGTTTTCTGGGAAAAAATTATCAAAGAAATTGACGATTTTCAGTTTTTTCTAGATATTTCGGGAGCTAGGAGACAAATCCGATTTTTGTAAAAGGATATAAGTTGAGCGTAAAATTATGCCCATTTTTGCCTATTTAACCAAATCCCTAGCTCTAAAACTGTAGAAGTTACCCATATACGGGTTGAGAAAATGGCCACCCTGTATACAGGATGGCCATTTTCTCAACTCGTATTATGGTTATAATTTCAACAGTTTAAATGGTTGAGATTGCGTTAATTGGGGAAAATTTAACAGAATTTACAATTAACATACCTTAGGTCTGATAAGAGTTTTTCTTAATTTGATATTATAAAAGTCAAATTTTTAAATTAAAGTTAACTATTAATTTCAGACCATAATCATGTGGGTTATCATTGGAAACATATTCAATGTAGATTCAAATTCGTAACAATACAGTGGGCGCTCGTTAAAAAAAAACAAAGATAATTCTGTGGCAAATAAATAAACGATTAAGTAAAGCGTTTTGAAATTCCTTTAAAAACAGCGTAAAATTTTCGAAACAAGTAATAACTGCAGTTTAAGATAAGAGCTTAAAATATTATATTGTATTTAATTTTCATAATTTTGTTATCGGGTTAACGAGCTATGATATTTTTTTAATTGAATTTTGTTTTAATAATTTTTTTTTGTCTCATCCATAAGTGTGACATATCAAATGAAAGAACATTAAGGGATAATAAATTATAAAAAAGTGTGTCATTCTATTTTATAAAGAAATCAAATTTTAGTATTATAACTTTTTTAACGAACACCCAGTATAAACTTAAATTTTAAATTGTTATCTTGATGATTAAGTTTATGACGGTGAAGAAAAAAAATATATTAAACAGTTTAGGCAAAATCTTACTGCCACACAAGCTAATGATCACCCGGTATATTTGGAATTAAAAAAATATATAATCAAATACGGTATTAAATGTGATAAAATATTTAATAATTATTAGATGCAATTAATTTATGTATGAGTAAAATTATAATATTTGTTATTAAATTTTAGTTTGCAAATATTTTTCCCAATCCTCCAATATGATTAATTAATATAACGAAGGTACACATTAATTATTACACAGCCATTTTATATTGTAACAATAATAATTTAATTACATTATGTTTTTATAATAATCGCTAATAGATTAATGGGAAATAAAATTCTATCCACTTTACCGTAAAATAACGCATCGCTAAAGGTATAAACTATTCAATATAATTATACACATATACACGACAGGAATAATAGAATTATAAAAACTGAACAAATAAGATAATTGCCATTGAACATGACAATCGTAACTTAAAACATAATCAAAGTAGCACAAAACAAATGTTAATAAGCAATTAGCTTAATTAAACATTTGTTATAGCTGTGCTAGCGCACAGTTCCCCGGCGCCTTCACACTAAAATTTATGCTGTAATTATATTAACTGCAGTGGTAGCATTAATCGCAAAAAGAAATCCACTCTGGGTGCTTAATTGCAAAGAACATTTGCAACCTATTTCCACATACGTAAGTATTCATTGGAAATTCCTGACGCTTGAATGGCCAATATTAAACTTTAAATTGTTTCCTTTAATTCCGCTCTATACGGGCCGACTTGGTAAACATTCACATTACATTTAACCAAAAGCTCCATTGTCTCATAACGGTGAATTATTCGCTGCAATGCGTGCTGCTGGGAGCAGATTAAAGTCCGCAAACACCGGCACCATTTACCGTCGCCAAAAAGTTGCAATTTAAATCGGACAAAAATCCGCGTCGATAAATAATAATCAATTTCCACTCTTTTTGTGTGAGTGAGGCTGCAGAGGATATTTTGCATCGAGAGCACTTCGAAATGACCATTCGATTGTCCGCACCGGTAAAATTGTGATTTAAGGACAGCGGACGCGCGCGGAGCAGCTTATCGATGTAAAGCAGGGGTTAAAATTACGACAAATATTTATTAAATCCCGGTGGGACCGGCAATAAATCAGCCGGTGCAAAGCCCGAGACAAGTCTGCAACTTGCCGAAACGAATTTTAAGCAACGAACTTACCATGGCAAACTTAATTGGACAATAACCTAATGGCGGCCAAGTTTTGATGAATGGCGGAATCGTGTGCAATGATTCGAGGTCGGATTTTCCCTATAATACAGTTATACAGCCAATATTAATTGAGTAGTAGCTGGTAGGCTTATATGCAGTTCGTTTAAAATGTAAGTAATCGCGTCAGCTAGGATGCAGATTGAGCCTGCACGTGACTCTTGCACTGCAAAATTAACTAGCTCGGGGAATTTATCATCGACGATATGTACCGAATTAAATTATCCACTCCAATGTTCTTAATTTTGCTCCTTGCGTCTCAAAGGATAATTAAGTTGGTATTTCATTTGTTTTAGCAGTATTACATTTAGAGATCGTTTTTGCTTTGTGTTTTTTTAGTACAGCAAACATGAATTTAATTTAGTTTAACTAAAGTTTGAAATCTTACAATAGTAAGGAATATTACTATAGTATATTTGAAGGGCAAAATTTAGTTTAAAAATAAACGGTAGCGCTGTATCAGCATCTGTTCCCAATTTATTTTTTAATTAAAAATATCTTTAAGATGTTTAAGCATGTAAAAAATAATTTGCTCGCAAAACTAATGGTTTTTGTTCATATAAATCACAAGAAGTATATAAATATAAACTGTGTCATTTAATTTGCATCAATCAAAACGAAAGAAATCAATAAACTTGTTTACCTTATCCGACAACCAGATAATTTTCTTTTTATGACACAGCATTACGCAAGCTGTCTTCGTTTTATTTTTATCCTCCAAATAACATATGGTTATTAGGAGCTTCATTATTCTGTTTTTTTGCGCAGAGCGCGATCGTTTAGTGCCGATAAGAAAACAAGAAGAGGAAAAACTTTTAATGAAAATGCTTTCAGTAATGGCCGACAGCAATGTTATAAAACGCGTTCTCTGATGTATCGCAACTTTCTCCCTCCCTCTCTCCGCTCTCCCGCCCCCGCATCCGGTCTATTTTTATATATCTGCAAACGATCTCGGGTCGCTTCTGTCAATCACCACAGATTAACGCAGCCCACATAAAAGCAATTTCAATACGTAAAGTATTATAAACATATATAGAAAAAAACGATAGGTTGCAGATAATTTACTTAATTGTGCACAATAAAAAAACGTAAATTGGATATAACCGAGAGGGTTTTGCTGGTGCTGTTGCTGCATCAGCGCCGGGGGTAAACCGCATCAGCACACTGGAAATGGAACTTTATTTAATTCTCTTTAAATCGAAAGATTTTTTCCCCGAAAGCCATTCGGCGATAACAAACTGCAAAAGAGTTTATTCGAGGGTTAAAAAGTTAGCATCCGATAGGCTTCCCCGTTCGCTGCTGGCTGCTCGGCGAAGGAGGACGGAAGTGGCTCTTAATTAAAAAATACGCATTTGTAAAAATTTCCACGGACACTTGAAGGTATCACCGAGGGTTTTTTAAGGGCTACATAAGGCAGATCCGTGACACGGTGTAGGGAGCTTACAATCTGTTCGCATTTGCAATTCAAATATTCAGTCGTGGGCGACACTCCTGACATTTTTTTTTTCTGCACCAAGCGCCGCTTACCTCTCTCGCTCTTGCTTTTTCTGTATGCCACTGCTCGGCTGGTCTTGTACATATTTATACCACTTTCCTTCTTTGGTGTGCAGCTGCAACACTTGATGCTCTTTTATTTACGCTAAATCATCTGCATAAAAATTCAGGGCAAGTAGAGCATTCTTTGAACGTGGATTTCGAAATTTACTACTGCAAATGTATTCTTAATATTTGCCTTTACTGCAAACAAACGTACCAATTCCTTTATATTTTCAACATAAAATAACTGTGCTTTTAAATATTGCCCCTTTTTATTGTTTTTCTTATTTATTGTTTTGGTTTAAAATATGTGCTCAGTTGTTTTTGGAAATAATGACATATAAAATGTTTCACTTTAAAACAAAATATTTGCGATCAATGAAACGTTTATTAACATTCGCGAAAATTTTAACAATTGAATTGTTATTTCTATAAATAAATTGTTTAATTAATGTTTACAAAACTGACCCATTATTGTAAAAATAAAACTGCTTTTGTGTATTTTAAATGGTCAAAATAAACGAATTGAGTTTTTCAGTTAATTTTGGGAAATATTTGTTTATTATTTGTATTACTTTGCATTATTAATATTTATTTTCTAACGTTCTTTTTTATATATTTAAGTAAATTTTATTTGAAAAGTTCACTTACTATTTTTCCAATGATTTCACCCTTCTGAAATTTTTAATTAAATTGCAGCTATTGTTAATGTTTTTCTTAAGGTAGAAAATTTCAGGGTATTTTCGCAATCGATTAAAAATGCAATTGACAATTATATGGGGTAAAACTGAAATCAATAAAAAAATGTTTACCACACTTACTTTTTTTTAATGAACAATGAACAGCTTGATTTTTCAAAAAAAAAAAAAATAGTAATGATTTGCACTAAAATTTAACTTTTTATAAAACTATAATTAACATTTTCACATTCTCTCAAAGTTACATTAAAAAATAAAAATATTAAAAAAATATCCATTTCTTTTCAAAGTATTTTGATTTTTTATTTATCCGTAAATTTCCCTACACTGATATTAATTTTTCCGTTTTGTAATTCTTCTATTTATAAACTTTTGATTTAAAATGGAAACATTGTTTATAAACCTTAAAACACAATTAATTGAATAATATTATTGAAATTATCCTTTTCGGTTCTTTAAAGGTTTTGCTGAAATTTTGGAAACGGTTTACCCGGCATAATGAAAAAAAATTCAAATTGTGTTCTTCATCGATTTTGATCAAACAGAGATTAAAAATTTAGATTATGATGAATAATTTTGGCATAATCTTATTTGGCTGTACTAATAGACCATGCATATAATAACGAACCGGCAGCTTCACAATTGATTTAAAAAAAATGTTGGCTTCTTGTTAGGCAGTAACATTTGATATTGCATTCATTTAAAATTTTGTTTTGAAAATCACAACGTTATCGATTGTCAGAAAAACAAAAAAAGAGACCCTTTTAAATAAGCTTTACTAACTGATCGAGTAAATAGGAAAAACTAATTTCACGTGTGAAAAGGTGGAAATTCACGTGGGTGTGCATGTTTAAAGGACCAGCGTGGAAACTATAGCAATATCCTTACAGGATTCCCCTGCCGCTTAATAGCGAATTTGCAATGCATGAGATTGGCCCTTAAGGAAGTGGTTGTCATTTATTAAGAAGAAATATCCTGCTGCCAGTGTCCACGGCCGGCGCACAGGATACCTTAGCACAAGGGGGCGGCCAAGTCAAAGAAAGAGGGAGCAAAAAGAAAACACCGTACGACCCCACTTGACCCTTTGATGCACCTCGCTCAAAACCATCATCGGTAAAGTAAAGTTTATTGAGAAACGATGAAGATCAAACGTGCGCCCCTACGTTTGAACTCATCGATCAACTTATCAAATTTGATTTGCAACTCTCCCTTCATGCACCGTTTATCGTGCGCAATGGAGGGTAACTGGCCTAATAAAACTAATAATAACTTTTCGAGCAATATGTATTCCCAGCAGCGCCCGAAAACACTCGACTGTGAATTACACGCCGATTACATAAAATACTCATTATAATCCTTTCGCGCGCAGTTTTGTCACCTTATTGAAAAGAGAGAAGAAGAAAAAACGAATTTATTTAAACGACAGAGGCTCGCAGAAAAACGGACGGCAATTTTAAAAAGAAGATTCTTGCGCGTCATTTATCGTTGTCGTTTTTCGGCAACGCATTCGTCGGGCACGTCATAAACACTCGAACAAAAGTGGCGAAAATGATCTCGCTAAACAAGAAGCTTCGTTCATTTCCTGTGTCTGCCTCGCATCTATTCTATACGCGTATTGATGGCAATAATATTTTAGCTCTCGCTTCGGGTCATCAGTCATTTTAATATCGCACCCCCTTGTTGTTGTTTTTTTTTATGCGCCGATATCGTCCTTAAAGGTCGTCATATTTATAAATTTCGAATTTAATTTTCTCCGACTGATCTTTTTTTCATGGATTCAACGAATTCTCAATATTATGCGAGCCAATGCAAATGTAATGGAAAAAGGGTCGATTGGTGGCTTACCTGCAACGGTCATGGGAGCCGACTTTATTTCGGTGTGGAATAAGGGCGCGTCGGCGGACACTTCACATTGAAAGAGGCCGGACAATGGGCGACCCACCGATAAGAGTGTCACCTTTCTGGCGTTTGATACGGACACCTGCGAAAAGAGCACAAATTGTATCAAGCCTGAAATGGAATTTTTTGATTGAAATCAAAGGACTGCAGGAAATTTGATTAGGATTCTTCTTGGTCTGTACTTTTTTTTTCTGTGTCCAAGAAAGCTGAAGCACAGTATCAAAAGTCCATCAGATAATCATTTTTACTTGATATATTTTGATATGTGTTTCCTCTTTTTTTTTACAAACAGTGCTTTTTTGTTGGCACGTATTTCTCTCAGTAGCGCATTCAGACAGCTTAATTGCAGTTTTCATTTAGTTTAAATGATGGTGTTAGAAATGATCATTAGTGAAAATTAAGATGCAATCAAAATAAACAATAATGGTGCGAAAATTAAACGTAACAAATAAATGGAGATCGATTTAAAAGCGGAAGCGCGCAATTTAGTTTCGAGGGTTATTTATGTATCTATTTATTCAATTGCTGCCGCGTTTTCGAAGTGAAAGAAAACGACGCAAGAAAATGAGTGTTCGTTTATTTCGATTTAGCCCTTAAAGAGTTATTATTGCAGCAGACAATGGAGACGGAAATAAATAAAGACAGGCGAGTCTTGAATTTACTTGCCTGTAACAATTTCGTACATAAACACTCTTTTCACATGGAGGGTACAATAATAAAGGCGTAATCAACACTTACTTTAATGGTACTCGAATGTCACTATTTTACTATACACTTAAAAACGTTAGCTATGGAATGATATGGCAGGCAAACATTTAAAGCAACTGTAAATATTTTTCAAACGCAAATGGAAAAATTCACATATCGTGCAAAAATATTTGCACTTTATACTGCTACTGTAGTCAACTGCTTTTTACTTTACAACTTTATTGGCTTCGAAAAATATCAGTGAGTTAGCTGTATTAATGTAATTTCAAATTAATAAAAAAGTTACGGTTTAATTGCACAGCGAATAATGGAAAATCCTTTTTTTGTTTTTGTTTTAAATTTACAGGTATAAATTTTTCAATGAGTTTTTGTAGTGTTTTGTCAGGAGAAATTTATCAGGATTAAAAAGAAATCAATTTAATCCAAGTTTAATCTGTTTTTTTCCACCTTTTAATTAACGGTTTAAGCGTTCTTGAAGAACGTAAAGATTGCAGGAGCGCGGTCGAGACAAATCGTCCTGCAAAGGGTACGAAAATAATTCCGCCACTTATAAAGGCGAGTAATGAATTTGCCCACTTTACTCATCCTGCAGGTAGCAATATTTCCTGTGGCGTTAATTAATTGGCATTCTTTTTTGATTATATACACTTTTAAAGTACTCGAAGAACATTCGACGAGCACCGGTTGTTCGCAATGGAAACTTTAAGAAGATTAATGAGGCGCATAAACTTTTCTTTTTTCTTCTTACCACAGTCATTACGTTACAGTTTTTAACCTTCACTAACCATTAAAGATTCCCGCACTTTATTTTTTCCCAATTTCGGGGCGATATATAATTTAGGTTGTGTTCCGTTTGCTCGAACTGTTGTTAATCACATTAAATAAGTCCGACTGTCTTGAACGTCGTGGCGGAAGAATTAATAGTGGCTCGGCGCATCTAAACCAACCAACAATTGTTTGTCTTTGATAATAAATTGATTTGCCACGCTCAAGTCTAACAGCCTCTAATTAATCCGCTCTAATTACATCGGAACGAATTTAATTTTTCTAGAAAATTCGCTTGAAAAATTTGCCGATTCATTCATTTCGCTAGGGTTGCATTGAAATTTAACTAATGAGTAGGGAAAACAGCATTAATTAATTAATAATAATTAAATACCAACGTTCATACAATTAATTAGACTGAATTAAATTACAGGCACTGTAATTGTGAATTGTTGTTATATTTAATTAACAATAATGAATTCGATTTTTTTACTTTGCTTTATATTTTAAAATGCATTTATTGGTCATTGGCATTATTTAAATAATAATTACTTATAAACAGAATGAAGATAAAACAAGCGAGTTGCGAAAGCAGCAAGCAAGAAAAAATATCGGAAATCGCGAAACAATGAAATTTAATTAAAACTTGACTCTTTCATTTGAATGTTGAACTTTGGCGATGTAATTAAATTACAGCGTCGCCTCCTAAGTAAATAAATCCGCAACCAGATTTAAAAATTTCGTTACCCATGCAGAAGAACAAGGAGCTTAATACAAATGTTGTAGTAAATACAATGCAATTGTAATGAAAAGTTACAATTCCCTTTAATACAAATAAAATAGTGTAATTACTTTTAAAATCTATCGATTCGTTTTCGAATTACCGCATTTTTATTGTTAAGTGATTTGTTAAAAAAACGTGATTGAAATGTGTTTTTTTGTATTAATAAATCAAAGGAATTTAAGTGAATAAATATGTGGTTTGATTTTATCAAATTAAAAATTAAAAAGATACTTTTTTAGTATTGATAATTACAAAACCACCTTAAGAATAAATTGTAATTTTCCATGAAAAACGTGAGCCACAGTATTTTAAACAATTGGAGGAAAACTATCAAACAACGGGTTCGATGGATTTTATAAATCTCTTTAATAAAAAATTGAAAAAAGAAAAAAATTCTAAAATGAATCGATACGTTATAAAAATAACTAGTCTATCATATTTGAAATTAAAAGACTTTTCAAACAATATATTACATGACTATGGGATTTACACAAATTGAACGAATTACTTAGCTCAAAGGGGAGGGAATGTTGTCATAGAATGAAGTATAAAATTGGTCCGCATCTAAAGATAAAAAACTATGAGATCTGTCATTCCATATACAATTTAGAAAGAGAGAGGAGCAAATTTTCTTTGTAACACCCTGTAATTAGTTGAAGTCTCCACCTGTGTACTCGAATAGTTAGTCGAACAATTTGGCCGACTTGTTAATTATAAGGATCTCTAATCTCATCAAAGAAGTAACGCGACGAATATGTCTAACAAGTAAATTAAGTTTTCAATAGTGACGTCTTGTGTGGTAAGCGCCTATTAAATTAGAAACTAAATATACTTAAAGAGTCCGGACTGTGTGGGTATGGTGTACGTCAGTGACGAACATAGCTTCCGGTTTGGGAACTTGCGCAAGTCTCTTTCGGCGCCCCACTTCCAGATATAATTTTAATAAAGGAGATAGAGTAACTCAGTTTGTTGTTAAGTATAATTAGTTGCTTTGTTGGAATTTATAAGAAGGTTCTAAAAGTGGAAACTGGTTAATTGAGATAAGTTAACCCCAAGGGATCTCTTTCCCAAAAGGGACAGCGCTTTCAATTTTTTTGTTTATTCTGTTGGCGAAAATCTCTCTTGTGTTATCTGAATATTGTAAATTTATGTAATTTGATTTAAATAACGTGTTGTGTGTTTTTAAATAAAGTGTTGTTATTATTTGAAAGTATATTTTTTTCAGATTTAGTCATTTGTTTTAGGAAACAATAATAAACAGACAATTAATTTTTTCACCCATTAACTCTAAAAATAACCTTGTATTTTTGAATCAAAAACATATAATTCTTATTTTGGTTTAAAATATATTTTTTTCAAGAGGAATATTTAAGAAAACATTGTTTCGAAAGGGGAAATTTATGGACTGAGAGAAGAAGAGAAACGGAACGGTACTCACATCGACATGAAGTCCTGGCAAGGGAAACACTCTGGTCGGGGGTGCTTCCTTCGGCACGAATCTGTAGAATTCGTCAGAGTTCCGGTACCACTTGACCGAATAAAGTGGAGCGCCTTCGAGATCATAATCGCACTCTAACGTAACGGAATGGCCGACTCGCACTGCTCTCGGTACACTCAGATTCACATTCGATAGACTATAAGTCCAACATATCTCTGAAACAACACAAGAGATAAATTTAAAGTCAGTTTACACATTGCGAAAATCGAACAACGTTTTCGATTAGGAAAATGTAGTTTTTATGGCCGTTGGGAAAGCTGCAACTCTCGGTAATCCAATTTTAAATAAACCGCAGCAGTCACTAAAGGTGTGACTTCATCTTTCTAACTGAAATTGACGTGAATAAGAAATAGAGTTCGGCGAGAAATATGATCCGATTGGGTAAAGAAGGCGTTGGGAAATAATCAGCTCAAAGGACTTTCCATATTGCATGGTTGAAAATTCGCGCGTTCGCGACAAACTGATAACAATAATTATTACAGCAATATAATTGATGGATGTGGCGAGTTGCATGTGTCAATTGCCGAAGCGACAGCATTGTTGCAAATCGATGCAAATATCTGCATGATCGAATATCGATGTTGTAAAACTGCTAAAGCATTGTCATTGTTACTTTTTTACTTTTCACAGAAAGGTTTTTTTTTTTGTCTGTGAATTGTTAGCGGATGGCGAAAAAACATAGAAAAGCAGACTTCAGCTTAACAAAGACGCATTTCATTAGTTATATTGATTAAGAGCAAACGAAAATTTCGGCTTTCGGAAAGCAAATGCTTCGATTGCATTCGATTCTTTGTTAAAATACTGCGACTGTGTTCGGAAAAGGAAGTGTCTCTTGGCTGGGAAGCGGTAGCTTTTCTTTCTTATCAATATTTGAAATTTAAATCGCGTGCATTACCATAATTTGGTAAACTGTGTTTCCGGTTTTACCGCCTATGCATGTATGCATAACTTGTTAGTGCCTCGAAAGCAAAAGTGTTCAGGTATACAAGTTTTTTTTTTGCAATTACCTTTCCCTCTTTTTTTTTCTTTTTTTTTTTTTACATACATTTCAAAGAAAATTTAATATAATAAGTTGTAATAAACTAATGGACTACATTCTATTTTGGCGAAATGTGGACATTTATTTTTATTTTTATGTCCTATTAAAGTAAATCTACAATTATGTAATTAAAAAAATATAATTTATAGCATATTAATGATATTACTTTAAGTGCTAATGCTTTAAAAGTTAAAATGTGGAAAAACATGTATCTACAAATAATTAATAATGATATTAAAGTCGATACCGATACATTGTATCCTTAGGGGTTAAAATGTTTCAACAAATAATATTAATAAAATCGATACATTATAGGTATTCATATTAACGTTACATTTACTAAAAAATTATATCGGTTAAATATTTTTTACATTTTTAATTATATTATAAAAGGTGATATAGGTCAGATTTACATTTTTTTTTCCTAAAATGTTTAAAAATATTTAATTTTTTCCACTATTTTAAGATATAATAACTATTTTGAGTTTTCATTTAAAAACAATAGTAATAATCAAAGATTTTAAAATATATTTAATTTAAAAATTGTCCTGGGAAAGAAACTTAAAATGAATACCAATAACTATTGAACTCTGTAAAAATAATTATTAATAATATCTGACTTGTGAATTTAAAAAAAAATCCTTTTAACTTTTTTTTTCATTTTTATTACAAGGGAGTTGAAAGCAAGAAAACAGGAACTCAATATTTTTTAAGAAATAATAAGCTAAAAGGATCTAATTTTAGGGTTGTCACTTCTCTTCATCTAACAAATGCAAAGCAAAGAAATAAATTAGGAGTACTTAAATATTGCTTATAATACTCGTAGACATTAAATATTCGGCTATTACTACCACCCGCTTATCTTAAACAGATCAGAATTAAGTTTTTGTAAATTTATAAATTTAATGGACTGAAAATTTTTATTAACTTTCAAAAAGTAATTAAATTTTTTAAATTATTTTTCACAGTTTAAATAGTCACAGAAATAACATTTATAATAGATATAATTTATGTATTATTGAAAGTCATGTGCATACCTGAGTAAAATTAAATTGACAAATAAATTAACTATAGAAAGTTATTTTGCAGCCCTTCTTTTGTTAAAAAAGCCGCTTGGTGTGACACTGTACGTGTACGCCCAGCCTGCGGAAATAGCATTCGATGTATCGATTTCGAGTTGTAATTGAAAAAGTTCGGATGAAAACCGAAAGTTGGCACACGTAAGAAGAGAGAAAAAAAATATTAGCGTATTTGGTATTATTGAGAAACGGGACGTTGAATAATTTGCTTCACCTGCACTCTCAATCGAACCGGTGCTAAATGCAGTCTCCAAACGTATATGTGATAAGAGTTCCGTGGAAAAAACTAAGAAACGGATTTCTTGCACGTGACAACTTGATTCGGGCTTTAATTAAATTTATCTGCGGAACGTTGTTGAGTATTTTCAGTAGCAGTAAATCACGTTACGCTTCACGTTTTTAATCCTTCTTATACACACACGAATTATATCGTTTTTATCGGTCGGCCATCGATTAGATTTTGAGCAACTTCGCAACTTCGCTCTTTAATTCCCATTTCGGAAGCAATTAATTACTCGAGTGTGGAAATTGTTAGATAAACATTTCGCTTTCTTAATTCTCTCCTTTCGTGCAACGAGCACACTCTTTCTCTGTACGCTTAATTTGCGACCGCAGCGTTTCTTTTTTGGCGCCCCCGTTGTCAAAATTTCCTGCCACATCCAATTTGCATCGCGATCGAATGAATTTGCATGATCCAGGGACGTGTTAAGTCCCACGTTTACTGAGCGCTAAGGCCTCAAATAATGCACATTTAAATGACGCGTCCCTTAATTTGGGCAGATCGGGGTGAAAAACGGGGTGGAAAGGCGTCCGTCACCAATGCGAATAACATTCATTTGTCAAGTTGCCGCCTCCCGCGCGCAGGGCTTAACTAATGTTTTGTTTCGTTTGATCTCTTCGCATTTCGAATCTTTTTGTTTATATCCACTTTATGGAAAGAGGGTTCTTCTCTTGCGAGAGACCTTTTAGTTGATGATGATGATGGTAGGGGATTTCCCGCATCCCATTCTGCCGCCCCTCTTCTCCACGAAAAATCGCCTTATTTTTAAGTTACCCGCGATGGAATTTAATAAATCCCTTCGGGCTGAATTTGTCATTTTCCTATTGACTGAAAAGGAGCGATAACAAATGGGGCGGCATTTTAATATCAATATTAATACAGAGGAATATTAATGAAGGCAGCCGCAAAATTTGCATGTTTAATTGATTTTCGAATATTTCTGCTCGTTTTCATCTAAAATCATTCCACAATTTACCGAATTTTCAAGGAATTTTCAAATTATAATACTAAAAATGATCTTTCATTTTTGCGGCAGGATTATTTTCGCTAGAATTGATATTTGTCTAGAAAAAAAAAAACAGCAATCAAATTACAAAAAGCAAGTATATATCAGCATTTTAGACCGGTTATTTATAGTTGTAGAAAGCAGTATATTTTTCCAAACACGAAAAGAAATTCCAAGTCAATATATTAGAGCAAAACAAACAGCCGCCAAATAGTCCACGTCAATTTAAAAAGGAACTCGGAAATACCGCAGAGAAAAAAAAATGAAATAGAGGCTCGGAAAGCAAACTTAGTGAAATATTATTGAGGAAAATCAGGAGAAATTACGGGCTGAGCTGCGCGGAAGAACAAAGAGATCTAAGTTTTCTTTAGTTTTTCTTCCTTTGTGCAAATAAAAGAGCAATATGCACAAAAGCAAATCCAAAAATAGCAAATCAAATATTGAAAGCTCGCCCTCTTTGCCCTTTGCGGCCACTCTAATAACAGAAGGGACAATTTGCAACTTATTATGGACTCGAGAGCTGAGCTGACGTACCGAAAACGGAGGGTGCGTGCACACATTTTATCGAAAACACAATTCGTAGCGTATAGATGCGTGCAGCATTAAAGGGTACTCATTAAGTGGCTGCCATTGTTTCCTTAAAACATTATGCTTACATTATATGCGACGAGTCGGTTTTTGTTTCTAAATACACCTACAGCAGTAGTATACTAATGGAAAGCCATTGAATGTTTCGACCCTTCTTCGACATTCACCATAATCTAATATTTCGTGCAATTAAAGTCGAATTAGGAAGCGGAAGTGTAGATGACGAAGAGAACGATTTCTATTAGACACGATCCCTATATACATATAGCAAGTTGATTGCTACTTAATTACCCTTAGCACCCCATTCAATACAACTTTTATTGCAGCAATAATTTCCACCGCGGCGGCCCTATTTTCGCCATTTCTATAATTAAACTTATTATTATTATTATTGTGTGTATTGGTGGCGCAGTTTTATGGCAAACTAAAGCGATGATTTTTATTTGCGCACAATAAAGTATAGAGGTATATATTTTTCGTATAAAAGTGAATTAGCAAAAAGAGGGCGAGAAAATGCACGTAGTAAAATAATAGTCATAGTATTTCGTAATTTAATAAGAAGCTGACGCGAATGCTCGACTGTTTAAAGAGATGAAGCTGTTCAGGATGATGAAGACGTGCTCTTACGCTTGTCTTGTGTAATCTTCTTAAACACCAAGGACAATTTAGGCTTTTCATAATTCCTTACGCATATCGCCTCGCGTTTCGTGTCAGCATTTAGCAAACACTGCCCTAAAAAATACTTTTACCTTTAGCTACCTATCTTTATGTTCGCGCTAAATTGCAATAGTCGTTTATTTTCATTTAATCTTACTTTTATTTTTTTACAAAAGACATTTCTTTTCAACATGACAAATACTCCCTCTGTTTCTAATTATGGAGTACATTTATTTTGTCTTAAATTACGGTTTAAATTATATATTTCACTTCAATAAATTTAATTGATGAACTGAACTTGTCAGAAATTATAAGTAATTCAATATTTAGCTTCAAATTAAATATTTTTTTACAATATACAGGGTGACAACGGATTTAGACGCACCTATTTCATTTTTTTATTTACCAACCGATTTTTATAAAAATTGGTACACTTATATAAGACAATATTTCCGATTCATTGACACAAATTTCCATTTTACCACTTCCGGTTTAACCGGAAATGACCCCAACTTTCGATTTTTAAATGGCAACCCCTAATTTTTTTCACTTTTTTTGGATTCTAGGGGCAATTCTGAGTTCAAAAATATAACTTTTATTAATTTTTATATTTTTAGCGGCAAAAAAATTGATTTTTAAAATTCAATCTAGGAGGCTGCGAAATAGCTTAAATTACTCGTAATAGCCTAAGGTTATGTTTGAAAGTCACAGCCTCCTTATGAATACCTTATTTTCGAAGTTATTGTTGAAAGAA
>JASKGO010001014.1:0-11117 GCA_030556065.1 Holobus sp. GC000080
TAAAAATTTGGTTTTCGTGTTAATTACATGAAATTTAATGATTTTTAGGTGAAAAATAAAGCGAAAAACATAACGCAAATTGCATATACTTATTTCTTGTTTTGTTTTTTTTTTTTTGTTTTTGTTATTTCCAGCAGAAAAATAAAAAAAGTGGGGAATGCCAATGGTCGTTGTCCGAACTAGTAAAATAAATATACGATGGTCGCTATTATTTCGCTTGGATTTATTATTAAGGCTCGAATGATGTATGTTTTTTGGGATATATTTGTTTGGGATGACCCATAAATATTTATCGTGCATTTCCGGTTTGAGGACGACGGCCTATGGTTCGTCCAGTAGTCCAATTGTGCACCCGATTTCCTAAACTGAAATGTCGAAAGACAAATACAGAAATGGATAAATATAGTCAGAGCGGTATAGCGAGAAGGAAAATCGTAATAATAATACTTTGGTGAATTTTATGCTTTATTCATCAAATGTTTTTATTGCTTTTTGCTACTTCATGCGTGCACGATCTATGTTTATTGATATACTCGTGCATTTAATACAGGAAACTCTTTGTCAGAAATTGTACATCGGAATTATTTGCGTGGAGTTGAAAAAAATCAATTTCTCATAATAAATATTTATATTGGTTAAATAGTTTAGTGGTTTTGAAGTTACAGTTTTATGAAATGTTATCAGTTGAAGGTTTTTAGTGCAAATTTATTTTTTATATCTTTAAAATGTATTTTCAAATAACTAAATTACTTTGAACTACTTTAAATTTATTGCTAAATTGTTTTTTGTTAATAAAAGTAATGTTTTGCTATGTTAAAATTCCTATTTTTATTTTAATTTTAAAAATTAAATTACTAATTTATCAATTGTTAAAAGATTTTAATTTGTTAAATTTCCTATTGCTAATAATTGAGATTAAAATTAATATATTTTACTTGATTCTCATTTTAATCTATTTGATTCAGAATTTCATTAAAATAATTAAATTTTAAGATTATTATTAATTTCATCTTTTAAATAATTTAAGATTTAAGATTTGAAAAATAAAAATGAATTTAGTGATTAAATTAAATTTTAACATATAAGATTCCCGGCGCCTTCATAACGTTAAACCAAAACCTATAAACCGATAAGCCGACATAAAAAAATAACTTAAATATATTCAATTTACTAAAAAAAAATATTAATTTAAAAATATTTTAATGTTGGTGTTCTTTTTTTTTATAAATATAATTTATGTAAAATAAAATTTAAAGTTAGAATTTACTGTTTTTAATAATCATTAAGAAATATTTATTAATTTTTAAATTGAACGTTTGATACATTGCCCGGCGCCTTCTTTTCTTCTAACCATAGAAACAAATTAAAATGAAATATCTTATTAATTAATAAAATTAATTTTTATTATTAATATAATAGTAATAGCCATTTTTATTGGAAAGACACAAAGTGAAATAAAGTTTTTGATTTTTAAAGCCTTTATAAAAGTTTTAAAGATTTGCAAAAAATGCTTTATGATATGAAAACTTTACATAAGATTTTAGAATTGTAAATTTTTTCTTTGAATTTTATTTTATTTTTTAACAAATTGTAAGAAATAACACTGTTATCAAATAGATAAATTACCAGCTCGTTAAATCGTTGAGAGAAATTACAACGAATCACACACGAAAAATAGTAAAAAGTAAAAACTTTACGACGCATTACATTTTAGTCAATTCTATTTACTCTCATATAGATTTAAAAGTGCGAGATGTGCAATAAAAAGGCATTAAAGAATTTTCTCAATTCCCTGAAAGTAAAACATCCGCTCAAACCGTTCCACTTACATTGTCGGTGACCATCCTCTGGACACTCGTTTTTTTTTTTTTTTTTTTTAGTCGCCAGAGCACATAAAAGGATTTTATTAGTGACCACTATTAGAGCAAACATATAAAGAGAGCGAGCAGATTAGAAGATTAGTAATAATGCGTATTATGGTGAAAAGCAGAGGAAGCACACAAAAAGCAGAGAAAAAGTGGAAGAAGCAGGCGAGGAAGAGGAGTGCAAGAAAATTGCAAAGAACACTAAGTATTATATGTGTTGGCCCATTCCAGACACTTAATTTCATGCCTCGTCGCTTACACCACTTTTACATTATGTCTGTGTGTATAGTGGTGGTCACACTTCAGCTCTATGACAAATCGCACATAATCTTCCAATGGGTCATCGAGGGCCACTTAAATGCGCCGGCAGTGAGCAGCGCTCTCGCTTGCTATTCGCTTTTCGGGATTACTACTCTCTACTCGAAATTGCGTGAAAAATTCAATGGATAAGAATGGCGGAAAACTAGTAGTGGTAGAAGTGGAGAAAAAGCGCTTTTAAAGAGTAATTTTGTTCTTGTAACGTTGGATGATTGAAGGATCGGATGTTTGCGGGACGGAGTGGGATAATGGTGGTTGGATGGTAAAATTTTCCGCTGTTGCGTTTACCCGCTCCATAAAGCCGAAATAAATGTGCTGCACAATGTTGTATAACACATTTCAACCAAATATACTACTGGCAATCGTAATATTTCACATTTACACAAAAATCCTCATAAATATATTACTCGTAGATTCCTTTTCGCTTTATAGTTGCTGCTTTCTTTTTTTACTTCTTCTTTTTTCTCTTTTCGGATATTTTATATTCTTGGTCTGCGGGAAATTTTACAAGTTTTAAACTCGAATAACGCTAAATAAAGTTGGGCCTTTCTTCAAGACTCTAGGCTTCTTTGCGCGAAGCAAGTCTCTTGCAATTACTGAATATTTTTTTAGTTTTAAATTATTTTAAACTTTTAATAAATGAGGAATATCTTTGTCTGTAAATCTGATTAGATATTATTTTTTATAGATGGCTGATGATTATTTTTTATTTTTAACTGATTGATTAGAAAAACATTTTCGAAACGTTGAAATTTAATTTACAGATTAATTTAATTTGAATTTACTTCAAAATTATATGAAAATTTTAATTAATTTCAATATTTTACATTACTTTTAATTAATTACTTTCGAGTTTTAATAATTATTTATTGATTTGTTAGTTATTTTATAATTTTAAAGCATTTTTGATATTTAATACTAATTTTTCTAAAAATTCGTTGCACGGTGCCTTCACAACTTTGAACTTCTTTGTTTGAAAATGGAATAACGCAAAATTAATTTTCTTTCTTTTCGAAACTTGTTTTTCTTGTAATAACTGTTAATTCCAATTATTAAAATTAATAATTAAAAAAAAAACATAAATATTAAATTGGTCCGAATTTTAAATAATAGCAAAATCTTTTTTTCAGAATATTTTTTATAGTTTTAAGAAATGAAAATTTTCTCTGCTTTCAAATATCACTAAATATAATTCATTTTAATTCGATAAATTAAATGAATCAACTTATTATGTTATTAATTAATTAATTTAATTTTTAATTTTTTGCTTTTTGAAGGTAAAAACATTTTTTACATTAAAATAATTAAATTTTATTTGTTTTTGCTTTAGAATGATATGAAAATATGAAAATTTTAAGTTATTTGATAATTTAACGTTATCTTTAATTATTTACTTTCAAATTTCAATAATTATTATAAAATTGTTAATTATTTAATTAATATGAAATATTTTTGATATTTAATACAAGCAAATCTAACACTACAACGCCCGGCGCCTTCATAGCTCTCAAGTTTAGTTTTTACATCAAAAATCACTAAATAAATTTGTCTTTAAAAAAATCTAGCTTCTATTTTAAAGAATTGTCTTTTACAATTACAAAAATTAATAGCTCAATGACATAAATATTAAATTGCTTCAAACTTTAAAAAATTGCAAAATCTGAACAAAACAAAAAACAAAAATCAGCATTCTTTAATGAAAAAATAAAAATCATCAAGATCATATATCTGAAAAGATAAAAAAAGGTAATAAACGTTAAATAAATAAATGGGTCACATTATACCCGTTGAAAATTACCATAAATAATAATTTAATAGCAATTGTCGAAGCGCAATCGACTTGTATTGGACATTCGGCGGAATTTATGTGCGAAACCTTTGAAATCAGGTCGAGTAGTAATTCTTTTTCGATTAGAAACAAACGCTGCCGTGCTTTATTTATTAGTTGACAGGATTCGTTCATTTCGTCGGCGGGTAAAAAGGGTGACCGTTTCGGGGTGGCTCACTACTCCACATAGTGGGGCACAGTGGATAGTGTGCGTCCGACCTCCTGGATAAACCCGAATCAAAGTACCACGCGTAGTTGGAGCGTTACGTCGTCAATCAGAAGCCGGTCAATTTTGGATCGCCTTAATTGTCACATCCATCAAGTGCTTTCCACTTATATTAAGCTCTATACTTTTTATCCGCTATGCGTTTTTCCATCGTTCCACTAGCACATCCGCACGCATCTTCTTCTTCTCGAGCCTGCATTCGACGCTTTTTATGGTTTTTCTTTTATCGCACGGTGTCCAATATAAAGCCTCCGAAGGCATTAATATAGAGCGTGTGCAATAAACCATCGGAGTCGTAAACCTGAATTAATTAATACAAGAGACAGTTAAGAGGCACCGTGGAAAGTAATTACAGTGCAAAAGATGCTAAACTATAATTATAAGAGGAGAACTGCTCCACGTATCTCTGTACGCGAAGAAGAAGAAGAAGAAGCATGAAGAGGCGGCGGCGGCGGCGGCTTCAAAGAAGTTGCCCCGAAAGTTTTCATATCTATAGAGGTTCCGTGTAGTTTCACGTGCCGATGCCGCCGCCCCCGCGCGAAATTTTATAGGCAGACTTTATGCGTTATATTCCAGATAATTGCCCCACTAAATGCTTTACCGGGACATTAATTTCTATTAAGGATAATTAAGTGAACAACCGAAACGAGCAGAGTCGGGATATTTTAACATAATACGCTTTTGATTTTCCAATGATATGCGATCTAACTTTTTTATAACTTTTCTAGCAAATTTATTTTGAAATTAAAAATAAATTTAAAATAAAATTAAGTGTTGTTGACCGGTGCTTAAAAGTGGTAAACCAAATGAGCCACTCGCTTTTCGATGTTATTTTCTGATAATTATATTAAGCACGAAAATTACAATGCAGTCGATTTTTCACCCTTTTCACAACTAAAATGTAAACAACAATTTGATGGCGAAGATAAATTGCCCGATTGCATGACTCGTCGCGTTTTATTTTACTTTTTTTTTTATCTGTTGCTGCTGGCAGATTCATGAACAGGTTTTCTCGGCTCATATTATATTCATAATTTTGTTTTTTCTGCTTGTTTATTGTGAATTATGGTAATTTAGTTTATGCTTAAGTTGTTTTGGATGTTTTTTTTATTAAATTTTGTTATGCTGAAATTTGTTTTCTTTTGGTTTAAAATTGAATAATTTTTAATTTATTATTAATACTTGATTTTAATTTAAGAATTTTTTTTATTATTTAATTGAAAATATAAATAATAAATTATATTGATTGGCATTTTATGAAAAGATAATATTTTAATTGATTTAATAGTAAAAACATTTTGAAATATTTTTATTAACTAATGCTTTACCGGCGCCTTCACATCTTTAAATCACTGACTGAGCAAACAGATAATAAAAATTGTCAATTTATTTATACTAAAAAAAAAAAATTTAATATTATTGTATTAAAAATATTTAAATAACAATTTGTAATTTTTGTTTATCCATATAAAAAGTTGTTGTTCTTCTGATCGTTTTGCTTCTGAGCAAAAATTCCGAAAATATTCATTTTCCTTTTGCTTCATACAATATTGAAAACTTAAATTAATTTAAAAACAAGTATATTTCTAATTCTTATTTAGATTAAAATTTCAAAATGCAGTTTATTAAAAAAATGCCAATTATTTTATAATTAAGTCACAATTTCAATGTTTTCTTCCAACTTATGGAAACTAATACTTTACCGGCGCCTTCACATCTTGAAATCACTGACTGAGCAAACAGAAAATGAAAATTGTCAATTTATTAATAATAAAAAAATAATAATTAAGCTTTTTAATGTTATTATATTAAAAATATTTAAATAACAATTTGTAAATTTTGTTTATCCATATAAAAAATTGTTTTTCTTCTGATCTAATAGTAAAAATTCAGTTTGAAATTTACATTTTCCTTTTTCTTCATACAATATTGAAAACATTAATTAATTTAAAAACAAATATATTTCTAAATTTTAATTAAATTAAAATTTCAAAATGCAGTTTATTTAAAAATGCCAATTATTTTATAATTAAGACCCAATTTTAATGCTTTAATTCAACAAATGAAAACTAATACTTAACCGGCGCCTTCACATCTTTAAACCACTAACTAACCAATCTGAAAATTGGTGAAAACAAAGCACATTTATTATTGTTTCAAGAAAACAAACAAAAAACGAAAAAAAAAAAGATAAATTAAGCATGACGTAACATATTGCAGACATTATTATAATAAAATTTCAGTCAGATTTGTTGTAACAGTCGCTTAAAGAAGCGGCGACCGGCGCGTATCTCCTCTGGCAAACTGAAAGTAATGATATTGGATTCCATCCAATAATATACCTCTGCGTCTCTAAGTATTTTAAGGCATGGCTTGGTTATGGCAAGCAAAAGGAGTATTCCAAATATAGGTATACTGTACTACCTGCAAATTCGACTGCATAATGTATAAGTTATAGATATTGAAAATTTAGATTGCACGGGGAAAAACTCCATGCTTGTAATACTCGTGGCCGTAAAACACTCACTCACTTTGTGCCTCACACCGTCTCGCATTATTATTAATATTATCGTCGTCGTCGTCAGATTTTCCGCATAAAATGACCGAGTTCTACACTAAAACTTTTGATCCATTTTACACATTTTTTCTATTTTTTTATTTATTCGTTTAAAACATTTATCCGTCACCCGCCGCGTTTGTCGTAGACAGGGTACACAATGGCAATGCAAAATGGCAAAATGACAATGTGACATTGCAATGAAGCTGACTACTAACTGCAGCAGTCTTTTTATTTATTTATTTTGTTTTTCCCGGAAAAGAAAAGGAGCGAACACGAAGGAAGAGTGGAAAAAGAAATGCAGACAACAAAATGCAATGCGAAATTACAGGCAATAATTTAGGGGTTGCAGTTGAAATGAGAAAATTCGCTTGCTGAAGAAGAAGAAGAAGAAGACGACACATTTGTCCCTAAAATTAAATTAACTCTTCTTATCGCTTTAAATTCTGCACGGATATTCTGCGCCACCTTTATGTTTGAAAGAAACAGGGTTTATTTTACGAAATTGTTTATTTTCACTGTGCACTGTTTTGTTTTTTGTTTTTTGTTTTTTTTTTATTAAAACATTCAACTACCTCTTAATTAATATATTTTTCGCCTAAACTTTTATTTTCTTCTTAATTTTTGCAGTAATTAAAAATTTTAAAAACTATATTTTTTCATAACTTTTACTTAAATTTAAATTTAGTTTTGAATTTTTTCTAAATTGCATAATTTTTCTTCAAATTAACCTCTTTATACACATTGAAAGTAACAAAATGAAGAACTGAATTTGCGTTTGTGTTTGTGTCAGTGGATTTGTGTTTGCGCGTGAAAATGCTGGCGATAATAAAGCAAGGCACGATGACACTAACTGATATAGTGCACTACTAATGCATCCTATTCTGATGGTGACAGTAATAAATGAGGCCTTTTAAGAATGCGCCGCTACGTTCAGCTACGTACAGCTACGTACGCCTCAAACGGCCTAGCAATAGAGTTTTCATGTGCATATGGAAATCGCCGGACTGTAAATGAGGGGAAACTGTCTCTTTAAGCTGAGCTATACACTGTACACGTACTGCAAACCGAAATAAACAAACAAACAAAAGTATTCAATTGTCCTGAAATTCAAAACACGCAATTGCTTCTTTCTTTTTGCTTTTTGCTTTTTGCTTTCTCTTTTTTCCATTTTTTTTTTCAACGCTTTTTTTCAAGTATATGCCATATATGCGGCTGCGCTTTCTTTCATTATGTTTTTTTATTATTTTTTTTAACAAATAAAAAGTGCTGCTTTTATTAACGATATTTTTTTTTCAGATTGGAGTATGAGTCTTCTGGCTTTCATAACGTGAGTACTATTTATTTTTTAGAATTTAATTGCCTTTGAGTTATTTCTTTTATTTATTTTTTTACTTTTTCATTTTTTTATTTATTTTTCTTTTATATTTTTTTTTTAATATTTTTTCCTTTAAATTATTATTATTTATTTATAACATAAATTTTTTTTTTTTTTAAATTTAATACAACTTTTTTATTTAAATGAAAAACAAGAATTAAATTAAAAAAAGAATTAATTAGAGCAAAGAAACAATGGAGAATTAGTTTGTTTAGTTATTCTGCGTGTGGATAGTTGTAATTGAATTTTATTTACTGGCCAGTAATTGTTTCAGCGGCGGCTAAAATTAATCGCGCGTGTAATAGAGCAGGGAATTGAAGTTGCTAATTATTAATTCATAATAATAATCGACACTTTCGTGTACAGCGTTTATCGTTTCAATGAAACTCCACACTTTGAAATTATTATAAAATTACGTAACTTTTCGATTGTGGTACTCGTATAATTACAATTACTTTCTAATTACTTACACATTCATTTTTTTGATAATTCATCTAAAAAAATAATTAATTAATTAAAGAAATAAACTAAAATATATGAAAAATCAATTGTGCAGCTGTTGAAACAAATTAATTTACAAATTCAGTATTAAATTTTATTAAACTCGCAGCGAAATTTATTTTTGGAAATATCTATAAGCCTATAAAGCAGGAAAAATTTTACGGCTCAATTAAAAGCCCATTTAAATACCGTAATTAACAATTTATGCGCTTTAGTTATTGCACATGGTGTATCCCCAATGTTGCATTATTTCATTCGACTTGGATGCAGTTCATTAATAAACGAATATTCGGCGGCGCGCAGCGGCGGCGGCATAACAACGGTAATAATAATATGAAAGCAACCGAGTCGCGGACACATATTCCGCCGATAAACAATGGCGAAATTAATTAGATTTCAATTATAAATTGTACGCACGCATCCGTCGAACAAAACTGTTCGGCTGCAGTGTGTGTGTGTGTGTGTATACGTCGGGCCGAAAACAATCGGTCGGGATTTACGTGGGTTCGCACAAACACAATGCGGCCGCAGCGAATGCGTTTTGTGTGTTTTGAGGAGCGAAGAAGAGCGAAGCAATTGACAGGCTTCAATTGTATATTCCTTCAATGCTTTATTTATTTATCCATTATGTCTGTTACAATTTAAACAATTAGTTATTTGCTTGTTGTTTTTTTAAGTTCGTTTTTATGAATCAATTGTTTTCATTTAATTTTTGTTTGGTTTTTATCTTATAGTTATTTAATTTAAAAAAATTAAGTAAAATATACTGGAAAAATTTGAATGCCCCTGTATATTAAAGCGGTAGGGTTAACTGGTTCGAATCAATGCCTAACTGCAGTATTGGAACGTAATCAGAGAGTTACTGCGGACATTTTCCTGCTGGTCCAGCATAAAGTGACAGTTTAGTAGCGATTTGAGGCTGCTGTGAGGCTGACCCGGCGCCTTCAATTCTCACTCAATGCTACCATTTTCTATTAATTAATTATAATAACTTTAATATTATTTAAATTTCATTAATTTATCAATCTTAATTGTTAATAATTTTTTTATTTTGTTAAAATGACAGTTTTGGAGATATTTAATGCTGACCCGGCGCCTTCACTCCTGATTTTTTAATAATTTTGTTATAATTCAATGTAAAACTTTATTTAAATTTAATTTTGCAATGTTATTGTAAACTAATAATTTTATTGTAACTAGATTAGCTGCAAATTGAGGTTATTGATTCGCACCCGGCGCCTTCACTTCTCATTGAAAACTAACAATCTTCTAATAATTAATTTCAAACCTTAATTTTATTTAAATTAAGTTAATTTTTCAATGCAATTGTTAGGAAACAAATTTAGTTGTTGAAACATAAATTAATAGATCTAAAAAAATATGCTTTAGAAGTTTTGGGGGGCGGTAATGGAGTACTGTAAACTTTTTTTCAGCTTAAGCCAACCGATAGGTATGCAAGCAGCGCATACTTCTTTATAACTGCAAAGTTACCAAAGCTAATTCTTTTATGCGAGAGCTACTTCGAATATATGCTCCATGTGTGTGTGTTTGTATGTGTGTACAAGAAGATGTTCAGATAGGGTTTGAAATTGCAAGGGTTTGGCGGCGGCAGCAGCAGAATTTGTTGGCGTGTATTTGTGTGCGCTTGTAATGTATAACTCTTGCCCGAGTCTCTCTCGCATTAGAAAACTACGCGAAGAGTCTGAAAACAAGGCAAATTATCTCCGGGTGCTGCAATATTTATGTACGACATCCACTCGTGGACTATAAGCGAAAAAAGCGGGAAAAAAATAATGCTCTTATCTTTTCTTTTTCATCTATTAAAACTTTCTTGTGATTATTTTTGTTGCGACTTGTTTATTTTCATTTTATCATTAGCAAAGTTTTTTGTAATAAAATGAATTTTTAGGAAACTAAACTTAATTTACTAAATACTAGTAACTAAATTCAGGAAAAAATAAATTACCTGAAATATCAATTGCGAAGCTTATCCATTCGATAATCTGAAACATAAAAGGAAATAATTTAATTAGAATAAAAACGCTAATGAAATAATGAAAATTAGGTGCCGAGAAAAGCTGTTTTCACATTGGGGTTGTAGTATAATATAAATGGAACACTGAAATTAATGTAATGGAAATTCCGCTATCTAAAACGTAATCTACTATTATTTGTTATCGTAATATCGCTGCAATGTATTCACACACTTATTATAATAATTATAATTCTTTGACTGTAATTACCTTAATGAAAAGCAGGAAACTTTCTTATACTTTATTACATCCCCTACATACAAAAAATAATTCTTTTGTAAATTTTCTTATTTAAATACTTAATTATAAGCAATCACACACAAAAAACAAACTACTTTTGCAACTAATTTTTTATATTATTACAACAATAATAACAAAATTAAGTAATTAATTAATTTATTTAATAACAAA
>JASKGO010001017.1:0-13082 GCA_030556065.1 Holobus sp. GC000080
TGATGGGGATGCCTACCCAAACACCACTACCCATATCTTGCCGGCCGTGGGGATCGAACCCATGACCACCGGTATAGAAACCGAGAGTTCGGACCACTGAGCCACGGGCCCGGCTGTAGCTAATATTTTACTAGTTTTTCGCTTTTGTGCTTTTCACTACAATGCAATTTGCTTCATTTTTTCTGCTGTTACTTTATAATTATTTTCAAATGGCAACATACTTAAAATATTTTTAGTTACAAGTTTAGCCATTTCCGGCCAAATGTCAACTTTGATATTTTATATTTAGATTATTTTTTAAAAATAAAAATAAAAAATTCCTAGAAAAACTTGCTTGTAATCTACTTTTGAAAACTCTGCTCATTTTTTGAGACAAAAAGAAAAACCACAAGATTTTCAATATTTTAAAAGTAAATTACTATCGATTGATTGAAAAAAAAAATGAAAGAAAAAAGTAAAAATACATTGTGTATAAAAAGGTGCTTTGTTTAAACATTAAACTAAAACTTTTGTCTTGCAAATCGGCCTTAACTGTAACAAAAAAGAGAATTATTAAACCGCTTTCTTCACCGTTCTGGTTCCATCATACATCTATTGTGCAGACGCAACAATGCAAAGAGTTTTTTTTTTTCTATTTCTATTTTGTAGTAATAGACGCCCATTGTTTGTTAAACATCAAATGGAAACTATTAAAATTATTATTTGAAAATAAAGAGAAAAAAAAAACACAACTGCTGTTACGAAATGTTTAACCTATTGAAAAGAGTGTTTAAATTACAACTATACAAGAGGATAAGTACTACATAACTAATGACTACAAACAACGCCCAATTTTCGCATCTTCATTACATTAAAATATAAATAATTTCACTTCTGCTATACTCATTGTTTATATAAAAAGCAAACTAATTATATAGTTACTTTCCAACTATTACTTTTCAAACGTTTTAAACAAAAATATTTCTATGTTGTGTTCAGCGATATAAATTTTGATGCCATTTTTACCACAATTAGCTTTTAAGATGACTGGAAGAAGCATTTAAACAAATTGGAATCAATTTATTTTGATTTATTTTTGTAATATATGCAAAACGAAAAGCAATTTTTAAAATCATTGATTTCGATTAACTGATTTGCTTTTGGAATCGTTAATTGCGATTCCAATTAATCAATTTTTAATGCAAATTGAGCATTTAGATGAACTTTGCTTCATATTTCATCATATTTAATATTTCGCTCACAAGAACTATTCTGATAATTTGATGGAAATCCATCGATTTTAATCTAGTTGTTCTCTTGGTTGAAACATTTATACAAATAAATAAATTTACAATTACTAATACCAAAAAAAAAAAAAATTCAAAAATATCTTATCACATTTAATTTAAATTTAAATATGTTATCTTTAAACACTTGAAACACTTACTTATTTTAACAACCTTTGTTGTAAATTTTGCTGCAAACAATTTAATTATATCAACAAATAATTTTTCTTTAATTATATTTAAAATTATAAAAATCAATTATATCAAAATTAAAATGTATAAATAAATTTAAAGAAAACAAAAACTTAACAAAAAAAAAAACTGAATCAAGATCAGAAGAACCAGTTTTTAATGTATAAATAAATATCAAATAAAATTAAAATGGCAATCTTTTAATCTTAATTTTAAAAAGCGAAAATAAATTGGACTTGTTTTTTTATATCAATAACAAATTAGGGGAATTTTTCGACTATAAAAGTTAATCAAATAAAAACCGAAAATTACACAAACAATGATACAACAATCAAAATGCGAAATAACAAACATGTTCAATAAGAAACTATAAAAAACCGTTTCGTGAAGAACCAACTTTTTAAAATATTTCAAAATTGCAACAATTTTAAACAATATTTAATTTAAAAAACAAAGCTAAAAATTTCGAATATTTCATTTTGTTTGTACAAAAACTATAAATGAATAATTTATTATAACTAACAACAAATTTTAAAGAAATTTATGAGGCAATATCAACTACACAGTAAAAACTAAAAGAGCTTCCTGTAAACAGCTCTTAAACTTCAAAATTCAAGCAGTCTCCTTGATCAAAAAGATGACCTTAGCTTATTGATTAAACCAATTACATAAACACCGACTGTTTGGCTGTTTTCATTGGCAACAAAGTATCACGAAAGAGAACCAAAACACAAACGGCAATTTCGAATGGCCCTAAACTACTTCACCAAATACACCAAATAAAATAATTAACGGGGCGCAGACAGTTGTCGAAAAATTTAATCGCCCAATAAAGGCAAAAATTCTGCGATAACATTAACGACGGTCACTAAACCTTACGATAACACCCCTTATCGCACCGTCCCTTTTCTGTTTTTTTTTTTTTGTTTTTGTTTGACTGGGTAATACCCGGAAAAAAAAAACAAGAAAAATTAGACCCAACCCTTGCCAAGGGTCACACCTACTCTGATCTTCACTGCTGATTTGTTTACACAGAGCAGTCCTTGCTTTCTACTAGTACATTCTAAACAACAAAAGGATGCGATGTCCTTTTGAGCTACTTCCTAGCAGGTCCCTTACCTTTAGCCTATTAAGGTTGCCATCGCGAGCCGCGTTGTAGACCACACTCTTGTAATCCATATCCGTGCAGGAGATGCACCACCGAAAAACCGTTAATTTATGTCTTGTTTATGATGTTACTTACTAATCCGGGCGCACTACAGCCAGCGACGAAACAAAGCTCAAAGCTGACTGTGCCTACAATACCATAAAAGCTAACTAGAATCCCGAAAAGACGGCGACGACACTATCCTATCGCTTGGAATCTTCCAGCAGCAAGAGCACGTAGAGCTGATCAGCCACAATCATCACGCCGACTGTGAACTGCCCCGCACTAGCCGAATGGAACAGTAAGTAGCAGCCAGAGCAGCAGCAGCAGCTGATATGGCTGTCGCCGACGTTCACTACACTCTGTGTGTGCGGAGACGACACGCACGAGGAAATCGCAATGCACAACAGCAGCAACCGTGCTTACGTTTTCTGCTGGCTCTTGTGATGGGGAACCAGTGATCTCTGCTGTTGTGCTATGCTATGCCTATGTTATGTGCGAAGGTGACGTTCAGCAGCAGTTCACAATACACAAGGAAAACTGACACTTAAACACGCATGACAACAATGGTTGCAAACTGTGCTAAGTAACGATCTGTAACTGCAACTTTCCACGTTTACCCCCAGGTGGTGCTTCATGCACGCTTCAAGGATTTAGTCCGTGGGAGTCCACGTTGACTTGATTATCAAGTGTCAGTGGCGTTTCAGGTGGGGCGACGCAGGCAAACGCTGCTCTCATTGGTAGTAGTCGCTGTGACGTCACAGACAAACAACCACGTGGTTCTCTGTATTTCGCGTGTGTGTGTGCATGTGTACGCATGTGTTGGGCTAGTGTGTGCGTGTTGGGTAAGCCGCGGGGTCGCGCTGAGCAGATGAGCTCGAACTCGGTGTCGTACGCGCGCTTTCGCTGCTGCGTCGGTAGTCGCAGTGGTGGTCCCTTTGTGTGTGCGTGCGTGTGCATATTGGCGTCGTAACGCGTGCGTAATATTTTCGGTGCTTTTACACCGCTGGCTGGCTGGCTGGCGCGCGATTGTGTTTTCACACAGTAGTGGAAGGAAGTACGCGCGAAGAGAGACCCCAAGTGCGTTGCGAGTAACGGCAGTCCGTGTATGTGCGGTGCGGTGCGTCGAGCGCCATCGAAGAAATATCCAGTGATCGGTGATGTTGAAGATGCTCGCCGTTGCCGGCAAACAATTGACCTGCAGAGACGGCCGCTAGAGTGGACAAAAACAATAGCGGTCGAAGACGTTTTAGAAGTGTGTTTTGTTGTTGTTGGTTGGTGCTAGTGCATTGTTTGTGTTTGTGCGCGAAATATCCAAGTTGGCTGCTGCTGCTGCGGATATAATCTAACCTCAAAATCGAAGTTTGGTGTGCGATGTGTTGGGCACGGTGATAGCGGCCCAAAGGAGTTTCGTTGTTGGCTGTTTTCGGTGAAGAAGCAGGCAGGCAGGCAGGCCAGGAGCAGAAGCAGCGTGGTTTCCAACAAGCCGAGCGAGCCATGTACCCGACCCCTGCCAGGCACCCATCTGCCGCGGTAAGTGGTTGTTGTTTGGAGCCCCTTTTGCGTCCCTTACGTCCCCTTACGTTCGCCAGCAGCAGCAGCACAATGCTGGTGCTGTAATTAATGCACAGATATCGTCCTTTTTTCTTTTTTTTTAATTTTCTTTCTTTCCCCTTTTTACTTTTCTTTTTAGTTGCGCTTTTGTTTCTTTGCAACTCTGTATAATTTTGATCGAGTGCCCTCTGTTTGTTAATGTTTTTTTCTTCTTCTTTTTCTTCGTGTTCTGTGTGTTGGAAACCAGCGAGGCTGGTGTTAATGATTGCGATGGTAAAAATAAGCGAATTATGTGTTCTGCAAGCAAATGTAAGTATTATATGCTTGTGGTCTTGTACAGTAATGATGAGAGATGAAGAAGAAGAAGAAAAAAAAGAGTAATCAAAGTATCAATTTGTGTGCAAGCCGGTTTTTGCTTTGTCGGCATTGTTGATGGTTATATTATTTGTTAATTATGGGTTTAATCCGCCGAAATGTATTGGGTCTTTCATATTATTTATGTTTTCTTATAATTTATATTGATGAACCATAAGAAGGATTTAGTAATTTTTGGGAATTAAATGTTGTTTATGTGGTTTTTTTCGCTTCCCAAAGTAATTTACGATTGTTTAATTAATGGGAATTCTAAATTTGATAAAGAAATGTATGAGCGATTACGTAAACAGTAATTTTTATGGAAATCTTGTTGGTTTTGGAATGATTTTTTAACTTTTTAGAGTCTTTAACGCTTGAAGAAACTGTTTATTTGTGCAAAATGTAATGGCTACTCATTAAATTTAATGAAGTAATTTAGTTTTGCGCTAAATGAATTTTTTTTTCGTTTGTTGTATAGATAAAATGAAGTAATTGCTGATGATTTACTTCCTGTTTAAAGTATTAGAAATTTAAAACTGGGTAAAAAGTATTTTATGAACTTTGATTAAGCGAATTCTGAATCCTGAATTTTAAATTTCACGCAAAATGGCAAATTTAAATAAACAAATTATTCGTTGAAAATAGTTATTAATGTGGTTATTTATTAAAGAAATCAAATTATTTATCTCTTTATTAATAATTAATTGCGAGCTTCTTATATCAATAAAATAATAAATAATATATTTCTTAATGAAAAGGAGAAAACAAATTGTTACTTTTTTTGACTTGGTAACAACACAATTAATGTTTGTTTACGCATTAACAAAGAAAAATAAATATTACATTATGTAAACCAATTCTTTTTAAATTAAGTAATTTCACAAAGCAAGAAATTGTTTTTATAATAAGCATAGGGTGCATTACAAAAATCCACCCATTATAGACAAAAAAAATCCTAAATGCAAAATTGAAAATTAAAATTTAAAACAATTATATTGAGGGTGAAAAATATAAAGTTTTTTTCGTTTGATTAATCACTATGATCGGTGAAGCTATTGTCTTATAGAGAAGGAGTTCTTTGTAAGAAAAGAAAAGAAGCTTTGCAAATTCAAAAATCATAAATCTTTTATGGCCATTTTGTAAAAGTAATAATTAAAAAGAGTCATCTTAAAACAAACTTTAATCAATTTTAACAAATCTTAAATTGCAATACAAGAAAATACATTATTTTACCAAAAATTTCTTCATTTTTTATTTGAATCTTTGCTAATCTTACAATAATTTGAATTATTCCACAGTTTTCTCTTAATATACTTTTTAATTTTCAAATGACTTTTAAAATAAATTATGAAAAATTCTGTAAAATTAAAAGTAATTTTAATATGCTTTTCTGTTTTTAATTTAATTGAATTTAATATGGATAAAAAAACAGAAAAAGGTACAATTTCTACTTGTAATTGTTTTGACGGCGCACCCTTTACATTTATTTCTCAAAGAATTGACCGCTAAACAAATAAACAAATAATCCCAACAAAGAAATAAATTTGACTCTCGAATTACGCTATTAAATGAAAAGTGAATTTTGTATAGTTTTCCAGAAAAAGAAATCAACAGATTTTCCATTTCCAACGACAGTAATTGACCATTTTTACGAAGTCATTCAATATTCATTATGAATTTCTCGATAAATCAAACTTGTGGGTGCTAATTACAGGTAAATTGTGCGTGTGTCCGATGATTCTTCGATCGATTACAAAAACCCAATACAGTTATAGAGTACGTATAAAACCGCACGGTTTTAGGTGATTAATTTGTTGTTTTGTAGTCGTTGCCGCCTCCGCTGGCGCTGTTGTTGTTGCTCAAAGTGTTACCTTAGTAAATTTCACGCGACATTAGGAATGCGTGTCTAAATACTTCCGTAATTACAGCAATCATTGAAGTGCGACATTGTTATTAAAGTTTCACTGATGATGATAGGCGCGTTTCAACCGAAACGACATTAAAATTGTTTCTTCTTCTTCTTCTTCTATTTTTGCCGTTTCCTCTCCACTATTTATCTTTACTATTTTTTTATTATTAAAAAACATAGAAAACGAAAAAATAATTATAAAAAAAGAAAAAGGAAAATAAAATAATGAAGAAAACGAACAAACAAAATTAAATAAATTGTTTTTGTTAGTGTCGGTCGATTGTAGTTAATAATTTTTGTAGCATTGATGAACTCATAAGGTTTTTTTTTTTATTATCTGTTGTGTGCATCTACAATGCATTCACTGTGTGCCTAATTCATTTACTCTTTGTATACTTGTACTTTGTGACATACTTGCAATACGCTATTCCATACAGGGTGTTGTTTTTTCAGTGGCTAATATTTAGCTTTTCATTAAGTATTGTTTGTTGGTTATTTCTCGATGAAAAACAAAAGTAAAGATTTAGTTTTTACTTTAATGGATAGCTCTGTATATAGATGGTAACTAAAAGCAAGAATCTAAATTCAATTAGCGCTAATGGAAAACGCAACTTGCGGTGCGGCAATATAAATAAATTTAAAGTTGACCACTTGCTGCTTGTTTCTATAGATTTATAAACTACAAATCTTGATTCGATGCTCAATTGGCCATTTTATTTAATAGAGAATAAAGTTTTTCCTTGACAATTTTTCAAATTATACCACGGTAAAATATTTTCCTAAAAATTATCAAAAAAAAAATAAAAAAAATAAGCAAAATCGAAATAATCTTTGTATTGATGTGATGTTATCAACAAAACTTAAATGGTTACATTTTATATACCTGATTATTTATGCCGTACAATACATTCACATTCATCAGCCATCGTTTTTTTTTTATTGGTGCAGGGCACGCAACCACGTAAATTATGTTTTCCTTTCATTTATTATTACTTTTTATTGGACTCATCTTTTTTGTTTTTTTTTTTTGTTTTACAGCCATTGATTTTTGTCTCTAAATAAATTTAATTTTTAACGACTTTCTCCACCTATTTTAATAGTATTTTCGTTTTGTTTGTTTCATGAAATTTAAAAAGAAATAACCGTGTGTTAAAAACTACAATTTTTAACAATTAAATTTTCTTGGTATATGAAAAAAATGTAACAAAGCAGAAATGTATTGTTTTTATGCATTATGCAGTGATTTGTTTCTGAAAGTGTTCTTTCTTTAGCTGTAATACTTACGCTTGGTATGTGTAAACATCAGTAATTTTAGTATTTGCAAATTTAAATTTTTGTTGTTTTGCACACTTCGTATGCGCAGTTAAAACTTTTAGTATAAGTAGATATTTTGAGAAGTCAAACATTTACTTTGTACTTCTCATTAAATTTGTATTTACACGAATATGCATTTCTATTGTTATTAATAATTTGTAAAATTTACATACAGGGTGATTATTTGTTTTAAATGGATATGGTTGCGCTTTTATGTTAGGAGAATTGTTACAAGTAATTTTTCTTTTTGAGATTTTAATTGTTTTCTAATTGTGAAAGTAGATGCCAACTTCGTTATTTTGAACAAAATACTTCTAGTTTAAAAATCATTTCAATTTTTTAAAATTAAAATCAAGATTTTATTGAAACGAAAGATATTATTTTCAAAATATTGCTTATTGCTTATTTAACGATATTTTTTGTTAAAATTGTTTTATTTTTAAATTAGTTTTTAACATTTTTACCTTTAATTAAATACAACAATTTGCACAAAAAATGTTTCACATTTATTTAAAACTTGAATTGCTTATTACATTATTATTTTCCCAGGCGAAATTGAATCAATTGAAAACATTTGTTAATTATTATATTAATTTATTAATTCATTATTTATCATCACTCATTTATTTAACGTAAAAGCAAATTTTAAGTAATTTTTGAAAAGAAAATTCTGTCCTAATTAGCTTTAAAAACCGTTTTATATTAGTTGGTAATGGCGTTTAGTCCAAGTATTACACATTCGAATAAAAAAGAGAAAAAAAAGTTAAAATCTTTTACAAAAGTCTCAAATAAACTAAAAAGTTAAAACATGGAACACAGTAAGCAGAGGCAATGTTTAATTTTACGCTTATTAAACTTCGGCAAAAGAGTTTAACGACACATTCAAAAAAAGTTGCTATAGAAAAATGAATGCCAAATAAATTACAATGATTATTAGTTTCACCAAATGCTTAGATAAACAAAATTTTGAAAAATATAAATCGTCATTAAGAAAATTTAATAAAACGCAGTGTTAAGTTCTGCAGAATGGTAAAATTAAATTATTTATTATTTTAAGGTAAATTCATTTATAAAAAATACATAATTTCATTCATCTTTTCGTTTTAAAACTTAATGGATTTTACATCGTAGGGATTTGCAATTTATATCTAAAACCAGTTACAAAGTCGCTTTTTTTCACACAGAAAACAACAAACAAAGAAATACAAAAAGAAATAAAATAAAAATGTATAGAGTAGTTTGCTTAAGTTTTAAACTACAGAGCAAACTCTCGGTAGGTCCGTCACCGTTGTTGTTATTATAGGTAATTAACATGATTAAATTGACTTTGCTAAAGTTGTAGACGTTTGTGTAAACACATCAGGAATAATTATTTAATTTTATGTTGCCTAACATTATGTGCTGCGCTCAGCACACAGACACCCAGAGCAGCAAGCAGCGGAGAAAATGCACAGAATTAACGATGCGGGAGACAATAATAATCATAATATTAAACAAAAGCGAACAAGAGCGACGCCAATGTTAAGAAACCGGCATCACATGCAAACACATTCGCACACACACACACACTGGATACAGGATGGTGTTATACAGGATGACGCACAAAAAGAAGATGCGCAACATTAAATTACCACTATAAATTCAAGCAACGAAAAAAAATAATAATAAAAAGTTGCAAAAACTGGCAACATAATATACAATAAAAATAAGCCGCCTAGAATATTTGTGTGCACTTTGTTTTAATTGCCTGCATTACAAATAGCATTTACGAATTTATTTATTGTTCCATAATAAATATGCAAATTGCATTTGACGAATCGCGAGTTATATGTGCCGAGCCGATGAAAAGCTGTTGTTGTTTTTTCATCTATCAATACAGGGCCACAACGAAAAGTGAAAAGTGAATTAATCAACATGCTAATTTTATAAAATTTTATAATTACTTAATTAAAAAAAAAAAATAAAAAAAAAACAAACTGAAAGAAGAAAGATAAGAAAATATTACAATCATGGGGTTACCATTTAAAAATAAAAAATTTGAATAATTTCCCCTTAAATCAGTGGTAAAATTGAAATTTACATCAGTCTTACTTAAACTACAAATCTTGAAAAATTAACTACCTTTTTAAAAAGTTATTTAATAATAAAAAAAAAAATATATAAAGAAATAAAAGGGTTGAGCCGCTATTAGTTGTCACCCTATATGTTATGTGCAATTTCTGTGCCGTTCGCTGTTTCTGTTTGTGCTATATTTTGCACTTTGCGCACACCTACACAATTACGTACGTGCAGCAGCACTGAGCTGCACTCTTTATTATTCCACATGCACAAATACCAAGAGGTGTATCGCACTCGGCGGCATGAATTTTTCGTTTCTCTGTGTCTGTGTGCTGTGCGTTTCGAGTGTGTATCTGTATAGGGTACGTAACATCGGTAATAACATATTGATGGAGCAGTAAAACATTAAAAGCGATAATAAAATGGCGCATTTAACAAGCGACGCGATAAAACCGCGTCAGAAACGTTACAAACGCGTATATTACGAAAGCCAAATGCGGTTCTTTTACACAGATACCTAGGTATATAGGTCTATATACAATATATATATTTATTCTGTACATGTCCGTTCATTTGATACATTATGCCTGTGCGTATGATGTGGTATTACCTGTATATGAACATACAGTGGGTGTCTATAGATTAGTTTTCAAGCACCAGCCGATAATTCAAGCAATTAATTCTCATTAAGTTCTTTTTTTTTTAGTTTTTAGTCTTTTTTGATTTTTTTTTTATTAGTTATGATTTTATTTTAATATGGAAAATGTTTTTAGTACCAACTGTTAAATTTTAGATTATTGTTGATCTTATAAAGACGTCAGAAGTTAAATTTATTTATAACTTGTGCAGAATGCAGAAGCAAATGCAAATTATATTATATTTTAGTATTATATTTTGATACTTTAGTAATAATAGATGTTATATTCTTGCTTTCTGTTGTTCAAAAGAAAAAAAAATGCATTACGTGTAATAATTATAAATAAAAATTTTTTTTGCAAAAAACTAAACTCAATTCTTTTTCTGAATTTTAAATTCGACAATTTCAATTTTATCTATAGAAATTTATAGTATCTGAAAATGAATGCAGAATTCTAATGAAAATTTCTCATCTCAATTTACAAAATCCAACTTCTAAAAGGATCTTCCATGGAGTTATTTTTTACCAAGTTCTTTAGCTCTTTTGTAATTGTAAATTCTATTACCACTTGTAAATTTTTGCCCTAATTTAAGAAATTGTCATTTTTTGTATCGAGTTACTTAATTTAAAGCTCTTTTATTGTTGAATTAAAAGGTTTTTAAAGTATTTTAAGCTTCTCAACAAAATAATACTTTTGTCAAGTTGCAATTGATATATTTTTTATTTAAAATTATTAGTTTTCTTTTCATTTTTTGACTTTTGTTTAGTGTAAAATAAAAAAAATTGGTTCGATATGAAAACATTTACATATTTTCTTTCATTTAAATATGTTATTTTTTAAGAATTTGCCACGAAGATCTTATAAAATTTGTGAAGTAAATTATTAACCTAATATATGAGCAGATATAAGAGCAATAATTACTCAAAATAACTGTTTAATTAATGTGAAAAATGAAAAAGATATTTAGTCCCAATAATTGCTATCGGAATTGGACATAATGTTTGAAAAAATAAAAATAAAATAAAAAACGTTAAGAAGAGTTAAGAATTAATCAATTGGAGTAATTAGAAAAAGTTTGAGTTTCCTTTAAATTGGTTTTTGATTTTTCCCCTCAATTATTTTTGATTTTTTATTGGATAATCCCTTAAAAACCTCCGTACAAAAGATACTATTTTGTCATATGTCTCAAAAAGTAATTGTCCTTTCAATTCCCTGCTGGAAATTTAACTTTAATTTGTTGCTTTTTGTAAAAAAAAATCAAAGTTATTTATTTCTGTCATCGTTGAAAACTTTCTCTGACTCTTTTGTTGTTTCAAAGACGATTTTACTACTTAATTTAGTTTTTATTTATATATTTAAAAATCGACATTTATTTCTTCTTTTCCACCATCATAATTCTTATCTTATTTGCCAGTTAACAATTTATGCGCATTTGCAGCTTAAATATTTCCTTTTATAGTAAATTCTGAAAAAAAAAAACCAAATTCTGCAATGCATTGCCATATTGTTAGAAAAATTAAAATTGCAATAAATCGGCGTATAGCTTTAAAAACCAATAAACTGAACACCGGAGCCAAATGCAAAAAGGTATTTCAACAACCTTGCACTTTCCACTAATAATATGTTAATTATACCAGATATCGCTTTACAGGTTTATGTAGAATTGTAGAGTATATAGAACTGCAAATTCCGATTTTTAAACAATATACGTAAACCTTTTTTTGTGTGTGTCCCCTTTGCAAAGCGAACAAATTAGCAATTGCGGATTATACATTGGAATAATGCACATTAACCATTAACCATTTATTATTATATCCCTGAGTCAACAAACGATTATTTTGTTTGTAACGCCGATCCGCTAAGTATATGAGCTTGCAATTATTATTTATTTCCTAACTAATGAAATGTCATTAAATATTTTCCAACCGCAGTTTTCCAGTTATTTTATTTTTATTTTGTTGTAATTTGTATGTAGTTACACACACGCATTTTCATTGTAATTGTTCTTAAATTATTTTCTACTTTACATGCAGAATGAGATGCATTAATTACATTGACGCGAAGGAAGTCTTATTGTTGTTAGGAAACTGTTTTTTTTTACAATGTTTATTATACGATTGTATGCTAATTACTTATTTTTTTTTTGTTATAAAAATGTTTGTATGGTAAGTAATAGGTCTTATTTATCAGCTTCATTAATTTTATTGATGAATTAATCATATTATTTGTTGCATGATTTACGATAGTTGTTAATGCAAGTCTTTAATTGTCAATAACAAACATTGTAAATGTTACGCAAGTGGAGTAATTCTTATTTTGTTGCATACCGGGTGACACAAAAAAGTGTTCCACCCCTGTCATTTTTTTATTTATCAACCGATTTTTACCAAATTTTGTATACCTACATAGGACAACTTTTGCAAATTATTGGCATAAAGTTCAATTTTGTATCACTTCCGGTTTCACCGAAAATGACCTCAACTTTTGATTTTTAATGGCAACTGGAACTTTCATTGGAGATTTTTACCCGTACTGACTTATCGAAACATACCAAAAGTGGTATCAAAAGATTCGTCATTAAACCAGGAACAAAAAAGGTGGGGTGGAACAATATGGTTGCCATTTGAAAAAATCGACTTTTTGCCAAAAAA
>JASKGO010001021.1:0-87941 GCA_030556065.1 Holobus sp. GC000080
AGTAATTAAATGAGTAAAAGTGAGAAAGAAAAACCCCACATAAATATCAGTAACTCCGGTAACTCCTATTTACTGAGAAGTTAAATTTACTGAAAGGTGAATATACCGGCCCTTAAAGAACCAATTTAAAAATTAATTTTTGTTGCAAATTTAAAAAAAGAAATTGGCACTAAGAAAGTTTCTAGACTAAAAATGACCTAAGGAATTAAAAAAAAAAGTCGGAAAAAAAACCAATGGGTTCTTATTTAAAAATCTAAAGTTAGGGTCATTTTTAGTGCAACCGGAAGTTATAGAAAATTGAAATTTACTTCAATCCATTTGAAATAATCAGTTACATTAATGGCAAAAATTTCATCAAAATCGGCTGGAAAATAAAGAAATTAAAGGTATGAGCTACTTTTCAGTGTCGCCATATATAAGATTGATAATTGTTCTTCATTAAATAAAACTGAAAATTGTATTTTCTAACTAAAATTTTAAATTATAATGACATGACCAAATATTTTTATCTTTTGTTATGTGGTTAATTTGCTAGTTCCTCCACAACACCCTGTATATTAATATTTTGCCAATTTTCTATAATCTCATTTTATAGGACGGGTATGAAGAATCAAATAACGAAAATTAGGTCGAAATAGCAATGCTAGTTTTTTATATACAACAAAAAGCTCTGAAAAATCAGTATTTTGAGCTTTTCATAAGAACAAAGAAACGGAACATCCTACAGTTACATATGAAACATCAAATAAAAGCTTAATAAATTTTCTAATTATGTTTCTGTAAGAATTTAGAAATTTCTTTACGGAAGGCGAATTTTTTTAATCAGAAATTTGTCCGTCCAAATATAAAATGTAGATTGTAATGATATAGTAATAATAATCCTAAAAAACAGGTTTTATTACGTCGTAAATATATCCTAAGTAAAAATTGATATAAAAATAAATATGATTAATATATTTAACATTTTTTAAGTGTGTATTGGGAATATACAGGGTAATGCAACACTCTAATTATACACAGCTTAACTTTTTTCTTTAAAAATTTCTAATGTACTTTTAAGATAAACAACTTTGCTAACTTTTATGCTTCAAATTCTCTTTATAAAACTAAGTTTTAAATATTTTATATTGTATTATATATCATAAATTTCCTTTTAAAGAAAAACCTAAAGAAATATATTAAAAAGCAGAACGAATATAAGTTGAAATATAAATTGCCATTAATGCAAAACTGAATAAGTTGAAAAGCATTAATTTTTGGAAAGGCTCTAAAATGCGGGAGATTTGGAGCGTAAAGGATTCCACCGTTGCAGAAGGAACAATCATCAAATTGTAATCAGAAGAGGTCTTAAATCATGACGCTAGTCAAGAAACATCTGTCGCAAACGGACGCATTGCGCGCTGCTGCAGGCAGCACACTGCTTGCTTCCTATTTCCCATTTTATTATTATTATTCAAACGAAAAACGCATTTAGGCTCAAGACTAGTGGTGTTAATTGAAACATAGGGCACGCGAAAGTTGTACTGCAATAGAGCTGTAGTGCGGAGATAACGGAAAAGTCGTTAGCGAAATGTGCAATAGCACAAGCAGCCCAAGTCCTATTTTTTTTTCCATTCGCCTCTTTCGCTTTCTCTACGTACAGATATACACATTGTACATTGTGCTCGTGTATATGGCCATAATATGAAAGTAGAGCCAGATAAATTGTAAGCGTTTTGTAAAGCGCTACAAGATATAAAGTTAAAAAATATCCCGCAACAAATTTCCTAATAGGGAGCGTTTGTAACTCACGCAGAAAGAAAGAAAGGAAATATTAAAAGTGTGTAATAATAGAGGGCGAAAAAACGCATTTTGCAAAGTGCTGTTTTTAGGAATGTGTGCGCGCGTCCTTTTTAAGTATATTTTCGTTTGGCTTTTCACGAGGACGAGTGTGTTCGTTGAGATACCGCCGCACAATCTCGCCCATAAAACCCCTTAAGACCGACAAGGGTTGTCTCTAATACGTTTCGGCACACATGTGCGTTGCGTTCATTTCCCGGAAAGACGCAGAAGGGCGCACAATGAAGACGGCAAAAAATGCACCGAACATGCAGCGATATTTTTTCGGCGGTGCGTTGCGACAATGGTACAAATAATAAAAAGTTGGGATTAAAAGGGCCGATACACAATGGTGCCCGTAATATTTTTCCCCGGAACATATACGTAGAGGTATGTAGTATGCGGCGAACGATAATGAATGCGCGAAACAGTAGAGCGAGCACATAATGAAAATGCATCGTTCGGCCCACCGTTATAGTCCAATGCGAGAAATTTAAACAAAATAAATACGCGGAAAAAAATATTTGCGGAATTTGTTATTGTCTGTTTGAAAGGCTACGCTGCGAGAGCTTCCACTCGTATTAATGGGCGGAAACAAGTGATATATAGGCACTTGGAAGAACGATATTAGCATTGTAAATTTTAATTTGATAAGAATTGAATATGGAGAATGTGAGATAGGAATTTGATCAAACGTAAGCGAAGGTAATATTGCATTCTTAGCGTCATGAATGATTTGTGTTCACTCTTAATGGAATAAAACGGTAACTTTAAAGAAGGTACATACTTTCAAAAGTCATAAAAAGAAGATTAACTTCAACAATTTTCAAACTTTACAAGTTATGATTTTCTTTTTTGGTTGTATTTTTAAATAAAAGTAGTTTATTGGTAGTTTTTAATTTTCTTATTACAAAAGAATAATAAATATCTACCGATAAAAGGAAAATTCGTTTTTGAAATATATTTTAGGGATTTTTTTTTATTAACATTTAATAAAAATATTAAAAAAGGAAAATTTTAGATATTCCAATTTGGTGTAGTAATTTAACCGCTCCTTACAAATCCCGTAGGTGGATAAAAGTAAAAAGGAATCTTCTTAAAGGGCGCATAAGATGATATTAGAAGGGCCGTTGCAGCTTTTTTTACTACTGGGAGCGGCGCATTTAAAGTTTTATTATTAAAAAAATTCCTATTCTTTGCCATAGCACTAGCACCTACAGGTAGACATCAAAAAACGCTAGTTTGGCAAAGTTTCGTGTGCGTCTACAAAGGGTAAAAAATCCTTTTTTACATCAAAGTGTGGCACATTTAATTATGGACAACACGGTCTACGATGTATTTTTGGAATCAAAGCGAGAAGCGAGGAAAGACGATGCAAACAGTATTGTTGATTGTGTTTACTTCAATAAGTCGCGGTTGATTGAAACGTATCTGTTCGGGACCAAAAAAACAAAAACAAATATTTGCCGAAGAGCTTAGCGTACAACGCAGTGTCGGAATGTGTTTCGTTGGCAAGTTCATTAAGTTCCATAAGGACGGATAGGGCACGATTCAAATCGGAAATTGCAAAATTTGAATGCAGCGCCGATGATTTCCGGTTCCACACGTGATTTCTCCCAGGCTTCGGCTGCCTTAAATAAAAAATAATATATTATTTGAATGGCGGTAGATGTTGACGTACCTGTCGTTTAATCTGATTTATTTTACATGTTTTCCCTCGGATTATTGATTTTAAAGTAACCGCAACTTTGTTTTCCTTCCCCTTTATGTCTTCATATCGAGGCACTCTGCATGTAGAAGTTGTCTATATGTGCAATATTTTGGGTAGCATCTGCTCAGATTCCTAATAATGTTCTACACAAGTCACGAGCCGAATTATATTAAAATACCTGAAGCTTATAGCTTATAGTATTATATATTTAGATCTATTAGATCTAACAGTATTTGTTTATTCGTTTTGCTTCAATTTTAAATTCGGCTTCATTAACTTTTCAACATCCTACATAATTGAACATTTCATTTTTTAAATAACCGCTAACAGTTTAAAATATTTAATTGCATTTATTTTTAAATATTTAAATTTAGAACGATTCTCAATTATACTAAACTAAAATGTAAAAAAAAAACTTTTCTATTTCTTTATTAAAAATTTTAATAACAATAATGTATAACGTAAAGGAAAAAAATAGATTCAATTTTCTCTTGGAATTTTTTTTGGCAAGTAACAGAAGGCAAAAGTAAAATAAATAATTAAATTTGCAAATTGTCCGATGCACGAGCAAAGTATTCGATAAATTAAATTTAATTAAAGCGCCCAGTGAATTAAAGGAGCGACTGCAAAATCTCAAGAATCATATTTTATCGGAGGCAGAAACTTGGTGCTGCCTATAGAACGGACACGATTGCTTAGGCGGCGGGCGGCTAACGGGGGCGGCGTAAACGTGCCAGCGGCATGAGATGGCACACTAAAACTTAACTGCCTTGCATTATCGATGTCGTCTATCTTTGTAGACCAAAAACATGGACCCCGAGTGAGCCGCACACATATCTCATAGTCTAATTTCCGGTAGGTCGCTGACTAATAACGAGCCCTTTTACATAACTTGGCGCGCACACCGAGTAGTACAACATGCATGTTGCCGCTCATCGACAACGCTTCAACTTACCCCTAGTCCTCATCCTCATCCTCATCCATACGCGCAAATAGTTTGAAAACTCTAAAACTGAGCGCCGAGTACATATCATAGCAATAATAGTAAAAATTACCCGTGTTACCATAGTTTAATGTTGGATCGAGTGCTCCGGGGGCGTAAAAGATGCAGGGGCGATGAGAATAAACGCAAAGGGATGACATTAAGGATGCAATTTCGTGTTTGATTTAAGTCCGACATTAATGAGAACACTCCATCAGCATAGCGAATTACGCAGGTGTAATATGTGTCTAAATGTTAACCATCAACGAGACGGCGCGCGTCCTCTCCTTCAGGACAAACGTTTATTCGCAAGCCATTACCGAATCTTAATTAAATATTTTCCGCGAGAAGATATCTCCAAGTGTCACATAACTATGCACGAACATCTTATAACGCACCCCTCTCTCTCTTGCTCTTTCCCGCCGCGCCGGTTGAGTTCGTGTGCGAGGAGCAGCATTGTTCCAGGTGATCCTGGCGCAGAGAGCCTTTCCGAGTCCTTTACATTATGTGCCGCTACATATTTAGTACCTCTCGCCACTTACCTCTTCTCTCTGACTTAACGAGATTGTCTTATTGTTGCATATCCGACGTTTTAAATTACTGCGTCTTAAACGAAACACATTTCACATGAGCGTCAAATTAAGTGAAAAACATCCGGGTTTGTGTTACAAATTTAATTTCAACTGTTTTAAATGATAAACTTTTTGTATACAGTGCCACCAAAAACTTTCTATTTAATCTTATTTCCTATAAACTTAAGGTATTTTTTTTTCTTTGGAATTCCCTCTATCAAAATTCATGGAAAATATTTGAAGATTTGAGGAAAAAATTACACTCTTACTTTTTTTCAAGTAAATGTTGAAATGAAAAATAGAATAATAAATAGAAAACCCCTTAAAAATATTTGAAAATTATATTTTTAATTTTACATTTGATCACTTCTTATAAGTATTTTTGTTTGTTTTTAAATATTAATTGAATTCAATCAAGAAATCAAGTATTTTGTTGTAATTTTACATTTAGTAAATGTTTTTTGTTTTATATTTTTAAATTTTAACCAAGATTATCTAGAAATTCCTAGTTGAAACAATCATAATTTGATATCTCTAAGCATTAGCATCTTCGCTTTAATTTTCCAAGATTGTTCTTATTGTTATACATATTCTCGGAGTAGAATTACGGCTTTAAACGAAACACATTTCACATGAGTGGGGAAATTAAGTGAAAAAGTTATCACGCGCCAGATAAGACGCTCGGCGTTGTGTGAGGAACACATTTCAAATTAGTCTGCATCAAATAAAAAGCGACTTTTCATCATCCTGAATAAATTTCCTAGGAAAATTACACGGACGCTCGTCGTCGTCGTCTCCGTCGTCTAGTAAAGCGAAATATGAGGGGTAGCAGCGAATTCCGCGTATCCCTCTACACGTCCCTACACGTGCGTCCACACATCCTACACTGCATGTGGATACTGGTGTGTGTGTGTGTTTGCGCTAGATGGAGGAAAATGATATATAATGTAGCCAAGGCGGCTATACGTACGCGATGATATCAGCTCGAGAGACGTTTCATCAAAAATTGTATAAAGGAAGAAGGGCTCAATGCAACAATAAGTCGTTAGAGTCATCAGATGAAATTTAGTGGAAGGAAACTTATGGAATCGAGTTGAGAAATTCTTGCAATTTTTTTCGAGATGCGCGCCATGATATTTTTCAAAAGTCGATTTGCCGCACAAGCACACACACCATCCACTTGCCGATGACATCAAAACACTAATGCTGCTTGCTGCTTGCTGCTGCTGCTGCCTGCAAAGGGACCCCTTATGGAAACAGTTTACTAGCATTGTCCTCGGGATATCAAAACTGTTACATTACTGATGGCAATAAACCATCTCCTTCTGTATTTATACTATAGAGGTACCTCGACGACGAGCGTTTCTGACGTTAAATGTCCCGATAAGACTTTTCAATACTCGCCTCGGCCACTTTTTGCTCTACACTGTAGCTGTACTCTTCTCTTTTCGCCGCCGAATGGCAAACATTGCGCTCAATTTTAAATGAGATTAATGAGTGGATCACGTGCTCTTTAAATATTAACCCCTTTTGCTGTAGCTGCAGTACATATGCTACTGTTGTACGTTATCTTTACCGGAACAAAAGTTACTTTACGACCGCGATACTGCACTTGTAAAACTGCCAGAACGTTTAAACAGTTCTTATACCGATTATCCTTTATTGCTTTAATTAACCATATATAATGCCCTTTATAGGTTTAGATAAATTGCTTCTGTTCACTGTTTTCATATTTTGACCTCATAATTTTCAATATTATTACTTTTATTAAGATGTTGGCAAATTATTAAAAAATATCAAAGTTAAATAAATGGTAATAATCCAAGAAGTTTCCCGAAACGTAGAATTAAATATCATTCATGATTTAATTAAATGTAACACTTGTACAATGATAATACAAACTTATAAAGTAATTGATATAGAAGCATTGTAAATAATAACTACTTTAACCAACTTTAACATAAGTACTTGGGTGTTAATGTAAAATTAAATATTATCCGAGAGCGGTAAAGGTGAAATAGATGTGTAATTTAGAGTAATAACAACAATAAAGGGAGCGGGTTAGGTGGAAACTGTGAAAACATGCAGTAAAACGGGTGTAGCAAGGATATTGTAAGGTATTCATAACCGAAAAGCGGTTTCGCACTGTATGGTTGCTCGATACGATATGGTAGTGCATGCATACCGAAACGATCTCATTATGGGAGAAACCTTTGCAAATACGTATAAGTAGAGAGGTCCCTTGCCGGTTGCTCTGCACTTGACAGGAGATCACTTTAAATATGCCACTTTATAATGCTAATAATAATAATAATACAATTTCGCAAGACCTTTAAGTCCCCGATGAATACGTTTTATCGTGAATTATTATTGACTGCGACAATTCACTCTCTAAACACCACGCTTATGTTTACCTTTTCTCGACAATTTTTTTTTTCGTCCATTAAAATATTTTATTTCCGGTTTCAGAAAGTGAAGAGAAGTATTATTATTTTTTTGTTTTTTTGTTATATTTTTTTTATATAACAGTGCATATGGTCATTAGAAATATTCCGGGCACTTTCAAGTATAAAATTAACAATTATTATGTAATGAATCTTTTATTTTGGTGGATACTTCGTCAAAACCTTTTCAAAAAATTCATATTTTAAAAGGTTCACATTTTTAAATTCTCCCCATTGAATCCCATCTTTTAAAATTGTAGTAAAAATGACCGCTCTTTGCACGATGATTTTAGTAAAAAAATTTGCCTGTGGCAACTTTGAATTTTTAAACAGTTTTTCTTCTGGCTGTTATATTTATTTTCAATTATCTGTTTTCTAAAACGGTTCTTAACAGTATACTGTTTAAATGGAATTATCCCATTTTCTTTTTTACTTTTAAATCTTTAATAAATTAAAAAAGTCATGGATTAAATTACTAGAAGTAGTTAAAGCCCGAAAACATTTTTCAGTTGGGGTTTGAAATTAATTATGATATAATAAAAAAGAAAAAATGTTTTTTGAGTAATATATTTCTATCTATAATAGTTACTGTCTACATCTTTATATATGATTTATTGCTTTGCTAACTTTATTTGTTGGTTTATTGATTATTTAATTGTAGAATTTAAATTTGTTTTTCATAAGTAAGTTTCAAACAACTGTTCTTAGAGGCGAAGGCGCCGGGTTACTAGAGGTGAAGGCGCCGGGTATTTAAATGCCGAAGTATTTTTTTCGCTTGGTTCAAATTAAATATTTATGTTTGCGCTGAAAAATTTATTGTATAAACATAAAGAAAATTGTACTTTAACAAGTAATAACTAATGCAATTTTGATCTAAATTAATGTTGAAATCTTACAAATAGTATTTCTTTTAAAATTTTGAATAATTTGGTTAGAATATTATTTGTACCATGCTTTTACATTTTAATATATAATTTCTTTGAAAGCAAAACTATAGATCTAAAGCAAAATAAAAATTGTAAAGACTTAATAAAACAAATCGCAATAAGAATTTTGACGTTAAGAAAGTGCCAATGACGGCATTGAATTATCAGAACCTTTAGTAAAATAAGTCACTTTAACCATTGTCCTTTTAGTATGGAAAGTGCAGAAAAGTTGAAACGTTCCATGCGTCCTTTCTCGCTAAGCCCCAAGCCGATTACACTTGTACAGCAGCATTCCGCTGAATAACAATGCGATGGTAAATAAGAGGGGCTTAAGGTGTCAATAAAACTCGCAGGTCGCATTCAAAAGTCCCTCTTAGTCTTGCAGCCTTCAGGAGCACTGAGGCGGAAACCACACAACAATACTTGCTAATGTATTTTGCGCGATCGTCGGACTCAAACAAAACCTTATCTGCCGAAAACTACCGACGCTTTCCTTACGCAAATGGAAAAGAATGGGCGCATTTTCTGTTTTCTCTCCGTTCGATATAGCCGCGAATCTATCAATATGCAACCGCAAAGTTTGGCGTTTGATTCGGCAAAGCGCGCATACGTAAGCGAGTCGTTGCCTTTGATGGTTTTTGATTAAGTTGCTCGTAATTGAAACTATACTCTGCGGGTATCTCTCTAAATGCGTAATCTGTATGCAAGAAGGGCCGCCTCTTATCTCACCAGTCGTACGACCGCATCTTCTAGGTCTATAGATACCCCGAAGAGAATCGTTCCCAGTTGGGGGCGAACATTGGGGCGGCGGCGGCGACGGCGGAAGTGGAACGCATGCCGAAAGAAACGTTAATTTTATTGCATTGCGCTCTTTGCACTTCCTCATCTCATATTCTGGTCGACATCATTCCTCCTGTATGTGCACATGTAGAATGTATGGTTTTGGGAAACGTCGCTGATGCTTACAGCAGCATTAATTAATTACAGTACCATGAAAAAGTTTAATTAAAGTTATTACACTTTTTGATCGTGTACCGTGCGGATTTGTAAATTCACGCGCTAAATTATTTATTCAATTAGTTCGTCGGGTGCGTGTATTTTGCAACTCATTCGTATGTCGCGCGCGCTTCCGAATTGCATTTTTCATATTTGCAATGTTTTTTGTATGCGCACTATGTAAAACGTGTGATGAAAAAATTAAAGTTTTTCCGCGAAATGCAGAGAGGCAATTAAAATTGCACTGCGTTGGTTTGCTGGTCTCAATTATTTAGTATTTATTTTATATTCGCGTTTTCACGTTTTCCACAAATAAACAAACAAATAAATGCATTTTGTTGAATAATTGTTCGTTTTGTAAAACCGCACCAATTTTTTTTCTATCCTCATTTCTATCAAATTAGCATGTGTTCTATTATTTGAAATTTTTGTAATAATCTTTTTTTTGCTCGTTTTCAACTATTGAAAATATTTGAATTTTTTTGTTATTTCATAATACTTAATACTACGGCATTCCTATATTATGGTATACAATCCAGTTTTTATTTTGTTTTAATTTATGTCATAATAATTTTTTTTTTAACTTTAAAAACATATTTACATAACTATAAATTATGTTTCTCATTCCTTAATTTTTACATCTCTATTTCCCAAGTTCAAAATTAACTTAAAATACGAATTTTATTGCACCATCGCGGCTGTTTCTTTCCTACATTTTGCCAAAGTAAGAACTATAAAATTTAGTTGTGCTGGTCACAAGTCGTCTTTTTCGGTCTCTTTTCACATAAATTAACACAGCCCAATTTTGATTTCTTATATCCCCCTTTTTTAGGGGGTACGTTTTTGATTTTATGTTTTTTGTTAATATATAACCAATTATGACAACCATTTCAAATTTGTTTTGGGTACAGATCACTCGTAAAATATTAGATAAAGCATTGTTTTTCCGGATGGAATCATGAGAACCCGTTAACTTAATTTATCTTCATTAATTTATGATATTTAAAGAACTGTAAACCGTTATTAGAGACTTTATGAGGATCGATTGTTTTTACCATTATTCACATACTCTACATGTGAATTATTTAAAATTCTAGTAACGTTAAAAAGTCATTGCTGCCCCTTTGGAATCCATTTTTCTTAATTTTTACCACTGACTTTAAACTTTACACTTATGTTATACAAGAATTAATATCAAACCTCTAAATAGCAATAAAATAATCCTGAATTACAAAGGAAATTATATCTATAACAAAATAAATCGAATTTAGTGGATACTGACAATTTAAAAATGATTCCTGCATTTGTACTTGATACATACATTGAACGGAATTAACATTTGCCTAAAATTTACATATCGAATGACTGCTGACAGTTAATTTAGTTACTCCTTTGGCTGGGCCTTATAAGGAAATCTATTGCATGTTCAAAGGTGAAACCTTAGTTGTACCGCAACCGCCCCCACAAAGCAATAATAAAATCGACAGTTCGTTGAATACTCACGCTCTATGTGTTCTGCTTCGCGTATCGCTGCACGAAAACCGATCGCCTGTTATTATCAAAATTGTCAATAATAGCAAGGAGTGGCGATTATATCGCGAAAAAGAAGACATCACAGAAAGAAAAGAAAAAAGGAACGGGGGCAAAAAGAATTTCCCTGTTTGCGTGTTGATTAGAAATGATGTCGGAACCGATCGTCTAGCGCTGTAATTCATACGTTGAGAGGTGAAATTATTCCATAAATTGTAGTCCGAAACTAATTCACTGTTATTTTCATTTCTTTTGTTTGCTTAAGGCGTAAAGTGAAAGCAATGTTTTAATAGAATATTTTTAATTGTTTGATTAAATTATCAAAATTATTAATACATATTATGAAAATTGGAAATTTTAATTTTAAAATTTTAATGCGTTTTTAATGATAATAAGGGCAATTTATGTTGAACAGTATACTTACTTCGTTAATATTTATGCGAATTAATTGTAAATATATAGTTTAGGACTCACTCCAGGGTCCTTCCTATATGTCGTCTGAAAGTCATGCAGCAAATTTGCAAACTAAATTTCATCCTGTTTCATAATAAATGCGACCGCTAATATTTAATTAGGCGACTAGTTACGTTTCGTAGGCTTGTTGCTCCGCGAACGGACTATTACTCGCTGATGTCGCTTAACGAGAATGAAACTCATCGGTAATGAAAAGACTTGGAAGTAAGTTTCAATCACGTAGTGCGGGTTCGCGCGTCGCATTAAATATTCAAAACACTTAAAAGGGGATGCTTCCTCTATAGGTTATGACATGAATACCACCCGCTTGCCGCCACCGCCACCGTCTATGCCGTCTCCGACGAACCACTACCTGCTATAAATCTCGATATTCCTTCGAGAGCTTACGACACAACCACTTAAGAACCATTTCGAATAATATTTACTACTATTTGAAAAAAAAAAAGAATCGAACAAAATATGCGAAATGGAGGAATATGCATGCAGATATTTAAACTAATCACTTCCGATGGAAGTTTCGGGTTTGCAACTTTTCGCCCTTTATTGATGATTGCGAGTGTTATCATTCATCGAAAGTAATAATGATGTTGCGAGTGATTAATCTAGTCCTAATAGAGTCCGCGTTGTGCAATGTTCATTAATCAAATGTAAGGGGCGCGATTTAAAACTCGCCCCTTTTTGTTCATTTGTTTACGGCCGTTGTTTTTCGCGATTTTTCCTATAGCGGTATATTTTTTAACTCGCTCGTAAACATTATCTGTTTAATCATTTTTATTCCTACGTGATTTATTTGTAAATATTGCCATTAAAGATTTTTTTGTATGAAATTTGATTTATGCATTAATTACGTTTGAAATTATAAAATGACTATTGAATGATTTTTTTTTTGTATATTTCTGATAAAATTTTCCTTATTCAATCAATAATAATAATTTAATTTTTCAATAGGGATATTAATTTTAATGAAGAAATCATTAAAAAAAACTTTTTAAAATTCATTTTTAAATATAGGTGCATTTATTTTTATTATTGAATAAATAAAAAATATACATATATTGTAAAATTTTATTGTGTTTATAATTGTCGATAATAATCCGATTTAAATTTTTATTTAGAATTATTAAGTAATAACTATTTTTAAACATATTTCATTGATATTTGCGGCGAACCTATAAATATATATCAGCGCCTTCACATTTGACCTTTCACTTCAATCATTTTTTTTTTCTAATTATGACCTAGCTCTAATTAAAAAACATAAATGATTCTTTTATTCAGGTTATTTTGTTTTAATTAATATTATATCCTTAAAAAAACTCCCCTGTATCAAATTTTGGTATACATTTCCTTAAAAATGTTTGATAAGCGAATATAAATAAACTTTGAGGGTTTTAATGATTCAATCTTGAAAGACAATGCTATATTTAATATTTAAGTTGTTAGTACGTAAGACAATTGTTTACAGTTTGTCATAATTACAGTTAAAAAGGGGGGCAAAAAGCAAAATCTAAATCACACCCGCTAAGAAAAATTTATGTGAGCTTCGAGATGAGATGCGATATCTTACACTTTCCAATTGCTCTTTCCAATTTTGCTTTTCTTTAGTATTTTATTTATAAACTTGGTATGTTTTCTATATATAAAAATGTTTAATATATTAAACAGTTTTATTAATTATTTTCTATTGTCTTTTGAAAATTAAATAAAAAATGGTTTATATTTGAAATTTTTAAATTCAAGTTTATTTTTATTTTTCATAGGTAAGTTCTACTCCTTTGAAGATTCCATTTCCATATAACGTTGTAAGTAAATCAGACCTATGTTTCTTAACATGTAATAAACTTAATTCTCTCACTGTCCCTAATTACGATATAAATTTGTTAAAAAATCATTGATTAACGAAGATAAATGAAATTAAAGTGTTTTATTCATTGGGAAGAAAATTTTTATGAAAAAAAAAAATTGTATCAACAAAATTTATTAAATATTTATATAACATAATTTCTTACAAAATAAAAACAGAAAACTTTGAAATTACTTGGAGCAGAGGTGATAGCATTTAAATGATATATATTTTTTTTATTAAAATGAAAATCAAAACAATTATTTATTCTTAAACTTAAATAAAATAATAACATACATGTAAAATGTAATAAAATAATAAAAAAAAAAATTAAATTTAATTTCCTATCAATAACGAATCATACATTTAATGTAAAATGAAAATAAGAACGAGGTGCTATAATGCAGCATTTAAGAAAAAGTTCCAAAACGATTATGAGAGTATCCACATTAATTAATTAAAAGGATAAGAAAGTGACCGTAAAAGATAGACTTTATACCGCACATGTAGAGGGTTATATAACACGATGAAATAAAAGGCCATAGAGCGGGATTAGAGGCCTTCATTGCAAGAGCTTAAAGTAAGGCGAAGCAGGCGAATATGGCCAATAAAAAATACATCATTCGTATCATCGTACGTACGTACGTACCACTACTCGTATACTCGTCCTCGACTCGTACAGCTTCCACTGTTCCACAACCACAACGGCATACCACTTATATAAGTCGACCGGAAGCCACTGAAATATATAATAAGTATAAAAAAGCGACATTAATGACTGTAAAAGCAAATGATATATTTACCAGCACATAGCAGCGGCGATTGTCGCAATTGATATTTATTTCCCATTTGGAGGAGCAATTTCTAAAGTACCACTCTACTCGCTTCGTTAATGAAGTGTGCAATAATATAAAGATCGAAACGCATCTCGCGGAATAAGATGACGGGATTTAAGTTGGTGATACTTAGCGTCGTGTTAATAGAATGGATCGTATGCACGTATTATGTATACAGCGGAGTACGGCGTTGCGTCCTGCGGGATGGCTAAATGAGTGCCCCTGGATTCGAGCGCGAGCGAGCGAGAAAAGGGAAGCGCAACGCTGTCCTGATGAATATTTCAGTGTGCAACGGAGATTTTTGTCCGTGATAATACATATTTTATAAGCTTTCGGCTGGATCTACTTTTAAAAGAGTCTATTATGTGACGCCGGCACATGCTGTTGCGCTTCGTGCGCGCTATTAGTCCCGCTCGCAATCGGGAACGTCTTCTCTGTCCCCGCATCAATGAATGGGAGCCTTCGCCGTTTGCTTCTTCTACATCTTGTTTGCTCTCCTAGTAAATGCCGATGTGTGCGGTTGGGTTAAGACGTTTCCGGTGTCGAAGGTAATCCCGCTAAGTAACGCACGACAGTTCTTGTTTCGAATAGCGATTGTGATATTTCTCTTCCTTAAATGTTTCTTTTTACTCTAAAAAAGGAGGAAACATTTCTTTTTTATGCTCGCCGTATTTCCACTCGTAATTTGCAATTTTTTATTTTTTATTTGTGTCAGTAAATTTTACTTTAAGAGATAAGTATTTCTTTTTTCACAAGAGCAATATGCAATTTGCATTAAAGATGCAATGCCAGTAAAATGTGACTCGGTTAATTTATTAATAGTAAAAATATTTTGTTGTTGGTGAGTTCAGAATATAATCTAAAAATAATCTTTCACCATTACCAACGGCCGGAAAGTGAAGGCGCCGGACGGAATTAATTTACAAACCTAAATTAACAAATTTTTCAATGAAAAGCTTAACGATCCTTTCAATTTAATAAGCAAATGTGAAAAAAACTTTATTTAATTATTTTATCTATTTTTTGTTTACTTCCTTGTACGCTGAAACCAAATCGGGATATAATATTTATCTCTTTCACCTAAATTTTTCTTAAAATTACTTCAAGTGAGAAAATTTCTATTAATTTAGGAATTAAATGGTTTTTCATTTTTATTGCAATGTTTTGTGAAAATTAAAAGTTTATTAAATTTCACGTCTAAATGTGGCCTTACAAATTCTGTTTATTTATTTATACGGTATCAAAATACGATATCACTATTGAAAATAGCTTAAACATAAAAAATCTTGAGAAAAAAGTTATTTTTTGAAATTGGGTCGCAATGCCCAGCCATCAAACCCATCGCTCAACTATCAAACATTTCCTTAAATTTTGGTTTTATTGAAAAACTGATATTTGTTTTTATTTGTGATAGTTTTAAGAAATATTTTTTTGTTTTTCTTTTAGTAATTTAATATTAAAAAAAAAAAAACCAAGAAAAAGAAAATAAAAAATAAGCGCAAAAAACGAATGCGGTTGGAAATTCTTGGGAGGAATAATTAAAGGGCAATAAGCGATTAGTGTAACGTCCGTGTCCTGTCATTACGCTGGTTAGAAGGCGATTAGGGTTTTGTTGTAGGAAGTGTGGAGGAAAGTCGTATCTGGGTTTCCGTCAGTTAAGGATAACGTCGAGTGGGACGGGCGAATCAGACAAAATCGACGACATTTGAAAAGCTCGAGATTGAGCATTCAAATCCGGACCCGGAGTGCCACTACCACCGCACACTCCACAATGTACAGGTTTCCGTGTTACTCAAAGACAAAGCGTTTGCTCTCTATTATCATCCTTCTTGTGACGACGAGATGTGTGCTCGGCCCTCATACACTCTCAATGCGTACGCTTATTGCTGCTGCTCCTCGCTGCTCGCTGCGGCTACAATTTGCGTTTCTTCGCCGCAGTCGGCAGCGATCTCTTGCCCTTCAGATGCGGCGCATAAAAAATCCACTGCTCGAGACATATCAGATGGATCATTTAAGGATACCAAGCTTCTATTTTCTTTTTTTTTTCTGCTTGTCGTTCTTCTTCTTCTTCATTTCCGTTTTTGCTTCCTTGTTTTCAGATGCTGACTGGAGCGATAGACAAATGATCGAATCGCAATCTGAGCGTGTGATTTATTATTCTGCGTTTGTTTGTTATATGTTGCAGAGACGAACACGCGAAAGCGAAACTATTAAGAAAAGGGCGCGGAAGTTTTAGAAGTTTTATTTCCCGACAAGTATCTCGTGAAAATTTGTCACGCATAACGTGTCGATTGCGACGATAAGGGGGCGGAAAACGTCAAAATAATAGATTAGATCTTCTATGTGCTTATTTTCTTTCATGAAACTCAAATTAAAAGTAAATTGCCTCAAGTTACCCTTTTTTAAGTGCATTAAAATAGCAACAGTCTAGCTTTTTATCGTTTACTTAAATGGATTTACTTTACTTTTTATTACTTTATTCAAAAATTTGTGGGTTTCGCAATTGTGCAAATAAAAATAGAATTGACGATTATTTTTAAAGCAAAACTAGAGAAAAAAAAAATCATTTTTATCTCTACATTTTAAACAAGACTATAAAAACAAAATTACTTTCTGGCCAACTCAACATATTAGCGGTATTTTATTTCAAAAATGAATATTTAGTTTAATTTTTAATCGAGAAACTATAATCCCAAATGTCTTTTTTAATTTTTTAATTTCCTTAATAAAAAATTATAAAATATTAACCAGGAACATAAAGAATTGAAATTTTATTCCTTTAAATTATCTTATCAATGCGTTTGCGAAAGTTTGTCGAAAGGGTGTCGAGTTCAAACTTCTCGGTCTGAAAATGCGAGGGCACATAACACCGCAAAGCGGGCAGAGTTAAAAGAAAAACGGCAAAATGCGGTTTGCGAAATGACAGGCTTATGTCCAATGGGTAAAATAAGCAGCGCGACTCTAGGACGTTGAAGAGGAAATATCGGTGTTAAATTGGCGGAAGAGATCTCTGGCTAGGCAAAAGACGAACCTATTGGACTTTTCTTTCCCATCATCGGAGTCTATCTGCGCCGACTTCGTTATTATCGTCTCTCTGTATATAATAGAGAGAATTGGGGCTGTCTTTTTCAATTTCCATAATTTTCCACAAGGCAGAACAATGGCATTTCTCTCTCTTAAGAAACACTCTTTGCTGCCGCTCGAAACATTAGCAATGGCAGACGGATTACTTCGGCAGAATCCAACAAGTCGCAAATCGAGTTTTTGTTTATCGCGCGGAAAATTTATTTATTTCGTAAGCGAAAAGATTACTGCTGCACCGGAGTTGTAGTTTCCTTTAAAGCGCCGTTTCGTTTAGCGCATCACGCTCCACCGAATCGCCTTAATCGACAACTTTTATTGCAAACTTGTTCTTCTTAATTATTCTCCTCGGCATTATCATAATATTCTTTTTTATTTAACTTTCTGTTAATAATTCTTTTATCTAAATGTTTGTTTATAAAAATTTTATTTAAAACTTTTTTTTTCAAATTATTATTATTCAAAAGAAAAATAATATTAAGAAATAACTTTTTAAAGAAAATAAAAATAATGAATAATTATATAAAGCAATACAATAAATAAAAAGCAAATGGATCGACATTTTTTACCAGAAAGTCATTCGAAAGTAGTATTAATATGGCAGCAATTTTTCTTCTTTTTCGGTAAATAATTGTAGCGATTACTTAAAAAGGACCTCCATTTAGTACTATCGCAGCAGAATATAATTTGCTAATAAAACGACAGATACAATAATTTCGCAATAAATCTCTTTAATTACAAGTCTGCGTAATGAATAATTACATTGAGCCAGCCGAACTAAGGTATTCCTTGTGAGTACACGAATTAGCGCAGGCGTTAGTGGTGGATTGCCTTTGCCGCCACCGTACGTTTCGCAGCGCGATAGCGCTCAGTCGGCTGTGGGAGCCGCCACCAACAGCAACCACTTCGGTCTTCCGTGCGCCGGCATGCACTAGCTACGTCGCGATGCCCGCCGACGATGACTCCTACATGAATGGAGTCGGTAGAAGCGTCTACCAGCACACTTCGACAGGGGAAAAGCACGTGCTGTTTTACCCAACTGCGAGCCCGGCGCCTTCGCCTAACTCGGACGAGCGACGCAGCTGGTCGCAAGCGTCCTCTTCGTTCGCACACGTGAGTTCTGCATTCGCCTTTTTCTCCCTTTCAATTTCAAACGTGTCGCTCATTTGAATATTCGCTGCATTTTTTTCATTCTAAATTATCAATTTAAAATATTTAAATGTATGCGAAACATTTGTGCCGTGCACTTTAAAGTAAAAACAAAATACGAAAAAGGTTGAACTCTTTTAAAGGCTATTGTTTAATTAGTTAATTTGCTTATTAAAGTGTGACGTTTTGATACCTGTCGTTTACGAAATATTTTTTTTTTTTTTATACGGGTAGCTTTTAATGGAACAGAAAGGTGACAGTGCGCCAGGTAATTGCCCGTGCACTACTATTAATTAATTATCTCTCTAATTGCCGTTAATTTTCTTTGAGGATGTCATTCATGTAATGGATGGATATTCGATTTTTCGATATTTTGTTGCGTCGTTTAATGAAATTATTCATTGTAATTGCGCATTTTTTATTGCATCACGCAATGGAACGTTATTATTTACAGAGGATATTGCTCAATTAAAATGCGGATATTGCTCGGTGCATTTATGTTATAAGCTCGATTAACAAAAATTGATATTGAGTCAGTTTTCCAATTGGATATTTCATTGTGAGAGTTTTTAATCAATAAATTGTTTTTATTTCTTTTTATATTTGACGACATGTCTTTTGGGGATTCGAAATGGACAATTTTTTGTTTTCAATTTTTAACTGTTTTTTTTTTAATTATAACAAAGTAATTAAAGGCAAACCAAATAATGACTATTTTTTGTGGAAAAGTTTAAAATTCTATTTTTTTATTTGAAATATTTTTATAAAAACTTTTGATTTTAATTTTCCAATAAAAAATTAAATATTATTTAAAGTGGCCCTTACTAAGAAATGATATTTTAAGTGAAATCTGTTGACCCAAATGCATTTCGATTGGTACGGGTTAAAAGTGTAAAAGTGTAATTTTACGAAGAAGAAGGTCCCGCAGCACTTTTTTGCGCATCCCGACGCATTTAAATAATAAAACGTGTGCATCAGTAAGAATAGCAAGGAGCGCCTCGTAAAAATATGATTTTTATTGTTTCGATTCCTAGAGATTATGTCCCTTTCTCTCTCTGGTGCACACAAGGCTTGCGCAAATATCAGCCTGTGCTCGTACATTCGAAATTACATCTCATATATCTTAGGAGTCCTATTGGGGGCGGCATAAACTAGGCAAATTGTACTTTAATCGAGAAGAGTGCAGCTGCACTCGCACTAGGGTCCCCATAAGGAAAGCCGCCCATCGTTTCTTTCTTCGAATTCAAATCGCGATTTGCGTTGTAATTAAATCATCATCGTATTCTCAGATTTTCCATACGTGGTGCGGGCGGTGTTATTTTGCTATTAGATTTCTAATATTGCATGCATGCAGTGGTGCTTAGAACTTGCCGAAATGCTAATTCCACGTTTCCTAATGACGTCTAAATTATATATTGCGTTTAATGTTCTCTGTATATTCGCGCCCCCCAAAGGCTTGTACTTTCGTTACACTCCAACCACTTTGTTATTCGCAGAAACACGCTTAAATGTCTAAATATTACAACATCGTTTGTAACTAATTAAGCCGTCTTTGGGAATAAATCCGATTTTTATTTCGAAAAGTTTCGCGTTTCGTAGTAATATTTGCTATTGTTGTACAGTTTCCTTAGAAATAAAATAATCTTATAAAATCAATGAATTTAACTCCTAAAAATATCTCTCAATGATAACAATTTTGTAATTCTCTAAATACAGGGTGATCTTATCTTATTTTAATTTTGTTAAACTATAGTTTTATTAATCCTATCAATTATTCCAAAAGCCAGTTTCGATTCCCTTGTTTGTATTAATAACGCTCTTTGTTAGTATTGTATTACCAACTACAAAAAAATCAAGTCTTTATTAAATTTATTATAAAAAAATAAAATAATTAATTTAACATAAAAGATCCATTTTTAATATTTACGAGTAGAATGATATTGTTTTTGAATCACTCTGTACATCTAATAAATTCCGAACGAAAAAATATTTCGAAGGGAAAAAGTATATTACATTTATTGATATCAACGATTTTCAAGCAAAGCCCACAAAAGACCGCAAGGAAATTCGCTGAGCTAACACTGCAACATGTAAAAAAAAAAGAGAAAAAAATACCGAACGAAGAAAGAGGCGGTAAAAATTATTATTGGCCAATCGAGAAAAATAGTAAATCCTCAAAAGGAAACAATAAAACCGCCTTTGAAAGTGGTTTCTTTAACGGCACACCAAGCGATCGTAAACTAAGATTGCTCATAAGTATTATTAAGTAATAAAATTCATCGGAAACAATGAACCAGTGCTTAATTAATCACTTAAAAATATTGATTAGATTTCCGTCGCCGACATAATAAGCGCAATGGATTTTTTTCTGCAATAACTATAAGGCTCACTTTATATCGCAGGAAAAAGAACGCTTTTATCGCGTTTCGATTTCACATCTCATAATAACGTTGGTTATGCAAAATATATCATAAACAACACTAGGGGAGATTATTTAAGGGCGTTTAATCAAAACGTCACTTGTCAGTCTCGGGCATTTCGTTCCCTCTGCGTATACAGCTTTATGCGATTGTTAGGCGGCCTGCAATGTATGTAAATGCACGATATTTGCCGGCTTGGTCGCACTCGCTTCGCGCTAATTAAAAGAATTCATACATTTTTTCGGAATGCGCGCCCTAAGTCGAACCAATATTGTAAATTTTAAGCGACACTATTAAAATTGAAGTTAACTGCTGCATAAACTTGTGAATATAGACGCAACTTTACGGCTGCTCGTAAATAATGGATTTGTAAATATTGCATGCATGCAAAACTTATTGTTGCTGTTATTCTTTAGGGTCTCCGATATACTTTTTTCGATTCTTGTTAAGCTTAGTGTGTTCTTATTGCTGAATTATGGAAAACGCTTTTTTAATGGTAGTAATTACCTGCTCTTTTATTGGCTTTTAAAAAAGTTAATCACTTTCATTTGTCATAGTAACTAATAAATATTCGTTGGTTTAACAAATCAAAATTGACGCAATAAAAAAGTGTATTTATGTGAGAAAAAAATATTTTTTTTTTTTTAATAAAAATTAAGAAAAGTATTGAAATTTAATTTTGATTATGTGCTAATATATTTAGGCCAATGTAATTCCGTATAACAGATTGACGACAAACGCGGAAAGGCGGCGCAATTTGATACAAAACGCGAAATTAGAATAAGGACTCGCGCACCTGCCTGCTCCTTTTTGCAATTACATTCATTTCTTTGCATGTGCGCCTTGAAATACAACAAGAAAAAGAAGTGGAAGAAAAACCGAGCAATAGGAAACTTGGCTGGCATATTCGTCTTTTACATTCGTTCGTGCGAAGCGTGAAATATTGCTTTTAAATAACGCCACATGACACCTTTTTTTGCCGGCCTAAGCTATTACTGCTACAATTCACACATACAGCTCCGTTCTTTAATAACGCATTTCGAATGCTCGCAACTTTAAAATCAAATAAGTCGTAAACAACGATGAATTGATCGTCGTTAACACATTCGCTTAATTGAATGCGAAGGCCGGTCAAAACTAGCGGCAAAGTTGGAGAAAGTGTTGTATATAGCGAACGTAAGTAAAGAAAAGTGTATTAATTCTTCATAGTTTAGTCGACGACGAAGACGTGGAAAGTTTTTCCCCAAATTGAAATGGCAAAAAGCTCACGAGAAGGGACGCAAAGGAAAAAGAAAAAATCTTTCCTCTATATAGGGATCGCAAGAAGAAAAGTCAGCTTGAATAAAACGAATGAATATATTTAAGGGGATGATTCCGGGCCGGACTTTTTGGCTTTCTTTCAATTCCAACAACAAAGGAGGTTTCTCTGAGAAACCACGAAATCATTATTTTATTGTATTTAAAGGGAATGATTTTCTAAGTAAATAGCTCAATTTATTAAATTTGTATTTACCGTTTGTTTATTTTCGGTAAGCAAAGCAGTTTTATGCAGTTTTTATTTCTTTCACTTTAATTTAAAAAGTTCAATGTTTACTTTTTATTTTTCAACATCAAAATTTAATAAAATGAATACCGCAGTAAATTTCAAATTACTTCAAACAAACTAAAGTAAATATAAAAAAATAAGAGCGAATTTGATTTAATTATAAAAATATTATTGAAAAGAAATACTAATCAAAATTATTCAACATATGAAAAATTACTAAATTAAAATTTAATAAATAATAAAATGTAAATTATAAAACAAATCAAATTCAACAAAAACAATTAGCAAGTTTTACAATGTAAATGCAAAAAAGTGGAAAAAGATGAATAAATAAAGAATAATAATTTAAAGAAACGCTAATAATGGTAAATCAATGCGAGTCGCATGAATTAAATATTTCTCGCTGCATTAATTTTCATTAGCCGTCTGGAAGTGGCTGGCGGGCAACTTTGCCGATAACTTAGAGTGCCAGTTTTCGCGTTCCCTTTGGCCATTACGTGCAGCACCGGTTCCGCACAAGGGAGGCGGCAGGGCGGCAGGTGCTTTGATGAACGGCCAGCCGCCGCTGGGACGATCGTCCACTGCACACAATCGTCCTTGCGCCTGCAAATCTCTTGTCCTAATTTACAATTCGGATGGTCACATGTTCCAAAAACAAAAAAAAGATACTGGGAATAACATTCGTATTTTTATACCAACACCACAAAAAAAAACCCTAGAAATCGATTCGAATCGAGGCTCGAATTTATAGACCGGAAGCAAAGAAAAGAAAAAAAAAAGACGAAAACCTCGAATGACGTAAAATGCAAATGGTCTTTCTAAATCTCCTGCAGAATTAACTTCTTTTGAAGTAGTATAACAGCGGCGAACAATGAGATGCCTCCGATTACTATACTTTTCCATAACTTCAATGGTTATTCTGCTGTTATAACTATTCGTGGGGTTGCAATTAGGAACAAGTCACTAACAAGCGTCACGTCCATCTTCCGGAAGCGGTCCAGAAATGTTCCTTCGGGCGCTCGCCATTAATACTATTTCTCAAAAATCCATTGTCTCTTTAGCGTTTCAGGTGTTTCCGCTATTTGCCAAATCACGATAACAATGCACTGGCTTCGGAAGTATTTCGCGATTTTAGAGCTGAAGCAATGTTAATTCTGTGTGAAAGAGTAGTTTTTAATTTGTGCGTTCCGTATTTGCAAGGCGCGCCATGTTTTGTTTCTACTTGTACATAGTACCATAGTTGGAAAAAGAGTAATTTCATTATAGAAATGAAATAGCTTTCAGATGAATACCAAAATATTTCTAGCTTCGTTTGCTAATTTTAAAGGGTTCACTTTATTGCTTTCTTTCCGTGCTACATTTTGCTTCCAGTTATTTGAAAGGTAACATTGGTTTCGTTTATTTTTCTCTCTTTTTTTATTGAGATTGCTTTTATAGTTTCATTTTTACTACTAATTTTTATTATTCAATTATTATTTAAATATTACCATCTATGGTTCTTGTTTTTAATTTATAAAAGCTTTTTTTATGTGAAAGAACATTTGGAATATTTAATTAAACAAATGCAAATTAAATTAAAAAGCATTTCAGTTTTTCCATGAATAAATGTTAACGAATATATGTCTTGTATAATATGTAGGAGAGTTATAGCTGTAGACAGAATTAGAAATTCAACTATGAGTTTGTTTGTACATTTCGTCGAGCGGCGGTGGCGGAGAGAACATGCAGGAAAATGCAAACGGGCGCCCGAGATTTCGCCAATTATTGTCGGCGTTAATTATAATCCTTGTCTGTAATTTGCAGTATACTATGATGTGTTCCACAGACTTGTCTTTGCTTCCGCTTAAATCCACCAAACAAACTTTACATATTTATTATGCAAGTTGCGACATAGTTAATTAACGAGCCCCGCTTAGATACGGCATATAGGGTCAATGGTTAATTGAAAAATTCACCTTTGGTGTCAGGAACACGCGAAAATTCTCCCCGACACTTGCTTTTTGTACTTAAAATAAGGCTATATTTTTTATTTAGAATTAATAAACAGGTCGTTGAGATTTGGACAGCTAATTTTTTAAAGTGGTCTTTGAGCGCGAAATTATTTTTTTGCAGTACACATTTTAGAGAGGCAATAAAACTGCACACTTTCAGAACTTTTTATGGAGAACACGATTATGCTATTATTTGTTTAATTTCATTTAGAGTGCGAATGCACAATGCTTGTACCATTTTTAAATGAATTATTATGACATATTTTGCTTCTCTATTACAGCAAAATTTTAGAAACATTTAAATTTTGAATGAATGGAATTAGAATTACTTTGTAAGTACAAAGCGAAATTATTTACAATGAATAAAATGTAATACATGGAATCAAAACAGAAGAATGCCGTTTTCATTAAACAAATTTTATTACAAAGCAACATTTTTCGATTCGTAGTAGTAAAAACTATGCGAAACACGAAGCGAGTGAATATTTTAAATGAAACAATACAAATTTAAATAATTCATTGGATTTAGAGAACGCCAGAGAATAACTTCGACTTTTTGCTGGGGAAATTTAATTATCGGTTGATCGATCGACGGCCGCAAATAATATTTTCATTTAATTCTAAACTATAGTCTGGAAATGAATAGTACTGAAGTACATTTGTACTAAAAACAAGCAAAAAATTAACAAAATAGAAAAAAAAAAGCCGGGACCGTGGCTTAGTGGTTCGATCTCCGGTTATTAAACCAGATATGGCAAGATATGGGTAGTGGTGTTTGGGTAGGCATCCCCATCACCATGGCAGAAGGACCTTCGGGTCGATAGCCTCCCTGTGCTCAAAGCACAGAAAAAATACATAACCTAACCTAACCCCTAGGAAAAACAGATCGAAAGAAAAACCAGCGGGAAAGGGTATTTAAGGGAAAACGCATTAAAATACTTTATTTTACTTATACACACATGTGTTTAAAAGAGGTGTGAGCAAACAAACGACCATAAATTAGAATATAGGGACTAAAAGTCCAAACAACAGTTTACTTTTAATTACCGAGTAGATAAAGGGGAGCCCTGTGTAAGAGAGGGTGGAAAACATGTGTACCATTTTAGGTTTGCATTTCGTAATTTGTTGCCGGAGACATGCAATACACACAATATTATTATTATTGTGGTTGTTTACAAGAGCGAGAGCGCTCGACAATTCTGTAATAACATCGAACACAATTGCGCCGCGCAAAGAGTTCCGCGACGGTATGCGAACAATTCGCGTTCTATTATATGCATCGGGGGCAATTAAGTGGCGGCCGGTCGCCAGCAGACGCGCGAGTTAGGGGTTGTTGCTGCTAGCGGGCACTGCTATAGGCCTTTTAATCCGCACGTTTTCTCGCCCGAAATTGGCGTTGTAATTCTTTTTTTATTGGCCCTTCTTACGCCCTCATATAATATAAAAAGTAGTTTTACGAGTGCCCTAAACTCGAGTGCCTAATACGTTGTTATTTTATCAGCTTTTATTAATATATATTACGGTTTACGTGCTGATAAATGTGAGAACTTTTTTCCGCTGCTACAATGTTTCTCGTCTTATTCCGCGAGTGTCTTCTCGCTTTTCTAAAAGGTTCCACATCGTAAATTTTCGCATAATTTTTTATTATTAAGTTTTATTGATAAATTATTGTAATTTACTATAGTATTTTTTATTAGGCCTATTAAGATATATAAAATTATATTCTTCTAAAATTACATTTAATATTTTTAATAATGAGGTAGTGAAGGCGCCGGGTAACTAATCGGTAAATTGAGAAAAATTTGGAGTTTCAAGTTTTAAGATTTTTATATTTTCTTAACTAATTAAGTGGTAATATCGTTAGTAATAATGATATATAAAATTAACATATTCATATGTTAATTAATATATTTAACATGTTGATAATTAAAGAAAGTTCTATTCAATTAATCAAATAACTGGACAACTGTTTTCTTCAATTTTTTGATATTGATATTGTAAATGCTTTTTTCAGAAAGGTGTTAAAATATCGAAATTATTATCTTTATTAATTATAAATTTTTTAAAACAAGTAAATCTTTAATGCTACATTAAAAATATGAAGAAATTTGAAATCAATACAAAAAAAACACTAAAACTGAATCATAATTTATATTGTTCAATGCATATTAATTTTTTATTAATCTTTATTGACAAGTTATAGTAATTTGATATTTTATTAAGCCTACAAAGGTTTTTTTGTATCATTTTGTTTAAATTAAGATTATTCTCAACTATCAATTAATAAATTATTTAAATTTTTAAAGCGCCATGAAGTGAAGGCGCCAGGCAACAATGATCTAAATAAAAGTTTCAGTGTTTTATTTTTATAATCATTTAGTACTTTTTTGAAAGACAAGGTTTTTTTAAAGTAATTAATTTAATTATTATTATTCAAGTTTTGTATTCAAGTCAAGATTTTTTTTTAATTTGTAAGTTAATGATATTACAAAGTGAATGGAAATCAATTTTCTAAACAAATAAAAATCACAGTTTTAAAAGAGAAATGATAATTTTGTTATCGTTCCTTAGCAAAATATCGAAATATTTATTCATTTTCAAATTCAGATTTCTTGTAATAGTAAATACAATTAAAATATTAAATTAAAGTAGAATGCAAGTTTCAAAAACAAAAATGAAACATAGCGTATGGTGTTCACTGTTCAGGTTATATCACGATAATAATTTTGGCCCTTGTGCTTTAGTAAATTGTACAAGTAATGTATAATAGTTGTTTCTTACCCTTGCTAAGCAATAAAGGACGAAATTAACAGGGCCAGACTAAAGACGCGCTTCTGATTTATTCACTTCTGCTCAGCACTTTGAAATTATAGCTCTCTACCTTCTTCAACCACTCCATGCAGTACATCCACACACACTACAACACACAGCTTTCTAAACTGTCAGTTGTTGTTGTTGTTTGTATGTGCAAGAACTACAAGAACAACATACGTCGTCTGGGTACACTAAGAAGTAGTAGCTGTAATATTAGTAGGTACCTTGTTAGGCACACAGCGGAGATAAGATTAAATTTATAACCCTACATTTTACCACTGCTTTTACTCAGCTCAGCTAAATGTGCAGACAAATTATCAGCTTTAGAAAAATGTATGGTAAATTTATTTTTCTCACGCACGTAAAGGATATTTAATTAATAAGATTTACTGCTGGTAATTGGTTTTTCTTGAATCTTAATGCTTTCTTGATTGCTTTAATTGTTTCAGTTATTTTATATAATTTTTTAGGTAGCCCCTAAGTTTAAGCTATTAAGGCAGGTGCTAATTAATCAATTTATTAGAAAATTTAAAACAAAATAAAAATATTAGTTGCTAAATTTTTGATGTCACAAGTGATGATCATTAATTTCATTTGGAATAATAACTAATTTATAAAAATTTACATGTGAAGGCGCCGGTAAAATATTCATTAACTCACTCTTTTTTTTCTAAAGCCATTAAAAAAATTAAAATATTATTATATAACATTGTAAATTTACAGAATGTTTTCAAATGACCCAAAGATTTTTTTTTTTTTTGAATAATGAGTATCACAAATTTGAAAAGTCTTAACTCAAGTTAAATGGCGCAAGATATGCAAAAAAAGAAAAGTCTTAAGAATGAATTTCAAAAATGAAACCGCAGAGTCATATATATTATTATGAGTGTTTCGTGAAAGGAGAGCAACAGTAAAAAGGAGACATCTTCTGTAGTTGATGGCGCAATAAGTAAACAACAGACATCAGTCGTCTTTAGGCCCGGCGTACCTTTTTGCTATTTCCTTTCCCTTACTTAGTACATATTGGCTTTGTGTGTATCTGTGTGCACGTATACTACGGGGATGCACAAACTCCACTTCCAAATTACACTATTTCATCTGTATGGGTCTACTTGTTGGTAGTAAATAGACGGCAGTACTAGCTGGCGCTTTCTCCTTCCCTTTCTCGCCCTCCAGATTATATCTTGACGGATGTTACGCTCTGCCGCGCGCATTTCTTTTCATTTTACTCTGACATTTCTTCGTCGTTTTTGTTTTTCTTCTGCATTACTTATTTTGCTAAAAGGGATAAAATACCCGTTATGCAATTTACATCTTTGGTTTTCAAAAGTATTGTTTGCAAGATTTTATCTCATTTCTTTTTATATATTAAAAGGGATTGTTATAAATATATCTAATACGCAAGTATAGTAGGTGAATTCCAACATTGATTTATTTTAGTACTATTGTTGAATTGTTAAATGCTTTCACGGGCATAACAAAAACAGAAACAATGATATTCGAATTTCATACGCAAACGTTTGCAATGTTTGTTAATAACGCAGATCACTAACAGGCTTTGCCTTTTTTCAGGCCCGCTTTTGTTTAGCATGAAAATTCCATGGGAAAAAGTGGATGTTCGCAAAGACTAAACGCATTGTTTAGTAATCCTGATTATTATCCTGGATTATTCATTCATGAAATCCGCACGTTACCTAAAAAAACCCTTAAATGCTTTTTCTGTTTATTTTTTTTTTCGTACATTGTCACATTTCTGTTTTCAAATCACGGTGCAGTAAATTTTTGTTAACAATTGAAATACACTTATTGCGCTTAATTTAAGTTTTCAATTGCTATTTTTTAGTAACTTTTATAGATTTTGAAACGGTCATTAAAACAAGTGAATGCGTCGGGGAACAATGTCGAATGAAATTTAATAAACAGTTAAATTGTAATATAATTATTAATCGGTGAAATTGATATTTGATTACTGTTCTTAATTTATGGAAGTTTTCTTTTATATATGGGTTCGCAAACGTAAAACTCAAATAAGCAACTAATTGGTACATCATTTTATTGCTAACGTTTCGGACCACAAAGATCTAGGTCCCTCATCAGAGCTAATTTTTTTACAAAAATTAATCATATGGCTTTAAAAACTTATATAAAATCAAAAATAAATCATATCTCGAAAATTTTTAATCTAATTGCATTTTTTCTTTTTTTTGTTTTGAATTTTAAGATTGGTAAAACAGAAATAAAACAAACCAAAACTAGAAAAATAGATCTATTTTAGTATGATTTAATAAGTAATTTTCCTTAATTAAGGTAGATCCACTGTTTTAATATTAAAACCACTTTTTGTTTCAGGTAAGTTCAAACAAGCCGCCTTTTGAGGGTGTATGTGTCGAGAAAGTAATTTGTAAGTAGTCTCTTCTCCTTTGCCTATGTCTTATTTATTATTATGAAGTCGAAACTCTTAATCGAAATACGTGTGCAAAGACTTTCTCCGAAATTAAATCCTCGCGCGCGTTACAGGTTTAACATTTGCTCTAACCTCTTCTGACTTCTCACGATGATTTACCGGCCGAACTTTTGGTCGGGAAAATTTACGCGCGTGATATTTATATCCGCCGAAGGACCACCGACTTTTTTTTTATTCAACACGGAATAAGAAAAACTTATCTTGCGAAACAAACTCACCACCGTACGTAGTACAACACAAAATATTTCCCGCTCGTAAATTTGCGTATTGGGACGTTTGCATACGCTGCCGTTATTATTTATTACGCAGACCGACCGAGTCAAATGTACAAACCGCTGTATAATTTTTTTATTTTTTCTTTATTTCAATCCGCCGAGCGCCCCGAAACTTCATGAAAAATTAAGAAGCGAGCGGACGACGGCGCTTTAAAGAAGGCGCTAATTCGTGTAAAAACGTCGCGTCCGTAAAGTGGAAATTCCTGTTCGCCGACACTCTGCCCTGTTGTTTTATGGCAATTGTTGTTGTTGCAGCGCTCAAGCGGCAATCAGTAATCCGCACCGGTGTAAAGTTAATTTGATTATTTTGTAATTTGCGCAAATTTAATCTGAGCCACTGTAGCTTCACAACTCTACTTCCACTCGCTCATGTATATCTCTGTTCTATTTACTTTGCTTATGTACTTCCGTTATGTAGCATAAATGTATTGTACTCTGGCGGCCGATATCTATACATTAGTGGTGCATTTGCATGGCGTGGGGATGCTAAAGCTTGAATTACAACGAGAAACGAACAATACGCCTATCGTAACGTGTTCTTCGAAATTGCCTCGCGATAAGTAATTATTGTTCATGTTTTTTTCGCAATTTTTTTGAAGATTTTTTTTTTTGGTTCGTTGAAGTAATTGGGAAAACATTACAGAGCGGTTGAATGTGTTGCGATGACGCTGTATAGGAGAAATTTTTAAATATTCTTTTGGTCAATATTTATTTAACTCCAAAAAATAATCAAATAATACCTAAAGATCAGTAATAATTATGCATATTTCTTTAGATTGTTGGCTGGGAATTTTTCTTTAAGTTAATTCTAAAATTGCGTAAATATTGATAAATTACGATATTTAATAAAATATGAAGGCGTCGGGGTCACAACATTTTTTAAATATATTTTCTGTTTGTTTTGTTTTTATTCTTTACACAGCAAAATTTAAAAACAAATTATTATGAAAATTTATAAAGTATATTTTATACTTTTTTTTTATTTAAGTTAATTCCAAGAATGGTGGAAATATTTTAAATTTGTTTATTAATCCGGCGCCGGACAATAATGTAATAGCGTCGATTATCTGAAAATTAAAAAAAAAAAGTTTTTTATATATATTTTTATTAAATTAAAAAAAAATGCATATTTATTAAATAAAAGAAAAACATTAAAGGAAATAAAAAGTGTCATTATTTTGCATAAATTCGTTACTTCTTTTATTTATTTTTTTAATATGAGCAAATTCAGAGGTATCCTTAAAATTTTGCAAAGACCTCAATTTAAATTGAAGAAGCAAAAATATATTCAAATTTTTTTCTAAAAATAAAAATTAGAAACCTAAAAAGGAAATTAATAAATCATAAACGCCAACATTTTTTTTTGCATAACAATGGTTCCAGAAATTAATCGCTAAAATTTAAACGCTTATCATTGAAGTTTTCAGTGTGTATCATAATAATTTCGGTCAACCCAAAGTGCGTGTTCAATGTGAAGGGCTCAGACCCTAATAATAATTAGCCCTACATAAATACTAATTAGGCCACTAAGTACTCACCATATATTACAGCACAAAAACATTCCAACGTAATAATAAGCTAAACAAAGAGTAACTAATACCACAAACACCGACGACAATATTATCGGGAGCGAAAGAAAAGAAAAGTAATTTAGCGGAAGAAAAAAAAAAAAGAACGGAGAAAAAAAAACACTGGCAAAGTGCTAAGGAAGAACTGAGTAGGGTGAAGAAAAAAATCGTTGAAGTTCTATTAGCATAATGAAACGAAAAGGAGCCCGGACGTAATTAGTCGCCGAAATTACTTAGTCGAATACCTAAAACCGCGTAATCTCCACTTATTCTTCTCCGTAAAACGCTCTTCTTCAGTTCAATAGCTGGAATAATAGTTAAGCAACGGATACTGTCCTGATAAGTTTACTAGGGATTTACAGTGGCGGGCGGCTTAAACGGCTGAGATTTGGACCTTCGTTATAATGGATCGTCTCGTCGTCTCTTCTTCTTCGCTCTCGAACTCTTCACCCCCTCGGTCGACTCTCTCGACGACGTGTCTTTTCTGCTGCGTATTTCCATTTACATATTGTCTGCCCATGTGTTGGTTGGTTGGTTGGTTGTTCTCTATGCTAGTATATTTATGTAAGTGTACATACATGAAATGGGGTATATAGAAGAGCGACATCGCTTTATAATATTTACTTGAATCCACTTTCCTTATCGCGTTAAGGCCGTCCATGTGTACTAAATACGCGTAATCTTGTTTCCGGATGTAGCACGTAATGTATGTATGAGTCAGACAGCAACTGTTTTCATACTAATAAAGCCTAGCTATAGTTTTATCGAAGTGTATGGCATTTAGTGCTTTCTACTATTTATAGTTTTAATTGTTTTTTAATCTGATTTAGCTCCGAAATTCTCGTTTATGCAGTCACTAAATATAAATAAATTATTTCGCATTTTTAGTTTTCCATACTAACAAAGAGTTTATTAATTTTTCATTTTTTTTATTTGGTTGTTAAATTGAACATAAATTTGTTTCAAATAAAAATAAAAATCATGACTATAAAACTAAAAATCTTGAAATATTCATGCGATTATTCAGGGTTGTCTTTTAGTCGACCAAAGTAATATTGTGGCTTAACTAGTCAATATAATATATTGTTTCTTCTTCATGGGTATATATTGATGAATTGATGAAGACACAATTTAAAATTATCTGATTATTAAAAATAAATATAGCAAAAATAAAAGTGTATTCTTCTTAATGCTCTGAATGTGAAGGCGCCGGACAATACGAATTTGCATATAACTTTGTTCGCTGCTATACAGGGTGATTGTTGGACCCATTCCTTTAAAGTATTTTTTTCATTAATGTTTTGGTCCCTAATCGATAACCAAAGGCAAAATTTAAAATTCCTCTAAAAAATAATTTTTCACTAGTTTTAGATTCATATAAAATTAATGAAATTAGATATTAATAACGAATAATTTTTAAAAGATTTTTAGTACAATCTTGCAGTAAGTTGAGCAAAAGATATCAATTTTGCTTTATTGTGCTAAAAGTTTCAGAAATTGTCGAAAAAATTGAGAATATATAATTATTAATTGCCTAAACTTGTTTTCAAGATATAAAAATAAAAATTGAACCAATATTATTTTTAATTTTAGAGCTATTTAGAAGTCCTGAACCACACTGAATGTGCAAAATGCGAGGAAAAAATAATAATGAAACTTAGAAAAAATAAAAATCGAATTATTAAATATAAATATGGCAATTAAAAAAAAAAACAAGTTTCTTCCTTTAGAGCTCGGAATGTGAAGGCACCGGGCAATAAAATTTGTTTATTATACTCTTTTCGCTGGTGTACAGGGTGATTGTTGGATCCATATATATAATGTACTTTTTCTGTGCTTTGAGCACAGGGAGGCTATCGACCCGAAGGTCCTTCGGCCATGGTGATGGGGATGCCTACCCATACACCACTACCCATATCTTGCCGGCCGTGGGGATCGAACCCATGACCACCGGTATAGAAACCGAGAGTTCAGACCACTGAGCCACGGGCCCGGCTGTTGGATCCATTTCATTAAAGTATTTTTTTCTATTATTTTTTTTGTCCTCAATCGATAGCGAAAGACAAAATTTAAAATTCCTATAAGAATTAATTTTTAGATAGTTATGGATTCTTAACAAAAAAATTAAATTATTATTGCAATATTTTTATAATTTTTAATTTTAAAATCTTACTGTAAATAGAGCAACAATGATTTATTTTGCTTTATTATGTTAAAAGTTTCAGAAAAAAGCCAAAAATTCTAGATATAAAAAATAAAAGTAGAACCAATAATATTTTTAATTTTAAGGCCAATTAATATTGAAATAAAAATATAGAATTACTTATCGACGTCTCTATAATTATAAAAATTTTAATTCTTCATTAACTCTTGTCGCAGATGAAAATGTTTGTTTCGACATTTTTATTTACTAATATATTTACATTCCAAAGATATAATTAAAAAATATATGTACAGTACCCTCAATCATCCGGTATATAAAAGAAAAATACTCATTTTCTTCAGAAATGCATATAACATTTTTGAAATAACACAACTTTGGGTCGAATTGAATTCGTTAAATAAACCGTCTTTGTTGTTAAGCAAACGGCAAAAGCAATATGTATATCGACAATCAAAATAAATCGAACAAAAACGGTAAACTGAAGCGATCCGATCGCAAAAATATAATGTTTTATATGTCCATTTAAATCGTCCCGCCTACGCCAATTGAAGAAACATAACATTTCGGATTTCCATTTCCGCCATTTCCGTGTAATATTGTTTTATGCGCTTCTGTCGGCCTAAAAAGAAACGATTGAAAGGATACGCACGTAAAATAAACGTCAATAAAACCGGTACATTGTTATACCTAAGCAGAGTTGACGCGCTGCTGATGGCAAATAAACACCGCGTTTCGCACACATATCTTTTCATCTTTCCAAGGTGTAAACAGTACAATGCAACGCTAAGGGTGTCAGTTAGGGTGGAAGAACTGTCGGGACGTGTTCCGCAAAATTGATATACAAACGTCGAATACTCTCCGCTCCAAAGACCGAACTCGCATATATGACCAACAATTGCATTCGCCAAGCTTTCCACTTTTCACTCACCCACCTACGCAGCCGACATGTATTTCTCCTTTTAATTTTTTCCACCGCAGTGTTTCCATTTGGGCGAAGGGGCGAAGGATAACGAACACGAACAACTGGTCGGATTGGGGAAACTCATACGCCATATGTATATGCCATACAGATTGTGCATGTAAACCCGTGGATAATTTTATTTCCTTTGTTTGCGCACTCGGTATTTCTGATTTTCTCTACGCGAACGGAGTCTCTGTTTGCGGGGACGTATGCTATGGCAAATCTCTGGAGACGCTCTTCCTAACTAATTTGTTAAACAAGCGCGTAACTGAACGGACATCCAGTGCACACGAGGTGTGCATAGGTATATATGGCTAGGTGCATTTACTATATACTTATACTCTCTCAAACAATGATTCCCTGCATTTGTTTATGTGTATATGTGAGTATTTGTGTTTGTGAATGGTAATTACATTTGTATCACTGGCCTCCAGCATATATCTGAAACGCACAGGTGACGGCTGGTTTGTTGCAGCACTAATTGTTATTAGCTTCAATTCTGACTCAAAACTGTGCTTTAATTAGCTCCTAAATAACTTATTTATATTTATTTAAATTTCGAATAGTTTTTAATTATGATAAATCCGAGCTTTTTTTAGCTGAAATAAAAAGGTAATAGTATCACTCTCAGATTTATTTAAACATTTGTTATTTTAAATAATAAACCAAAATTTAAAAAAGACATTCTTTTCGAAAGCAGAAAATTTTAATCCAAAAATGGCATTAAAAAATAACAAATAAATCAGATATTAAAAAAATAATAATTTGTGAAATTAGAAAAGCTATTATATCGTAGAAATAATTGTCCTGTATAAAATAAATACTTAAAAATCAAATGAAATTTAAAAATATTAAATATAAAGGAATTCATTTTTATTTTTGGCACTTAAAAATCTTCAATTGGAATATTAGACATTAAAAATCTTCACTAAGATTCAACAAAGTATGAATTCTTAAATTTGGTAGCCCAATTTTGAAGTATTCAATTTGGTAATGCCTATAATGATCTAAAGACAAAAATTGGAAGAAAAAATATTATATAAATCACTTACTAGATACGATTGTTTTAAACAATAGTTAAAAGATGTATAAATTTAGTAATTCCAGTTTAAAATATTTGTTTAAAAAGAAAATTTAATAATGTAAATTTCGATAGTTAGCAAATTTTAAATGAACCCGGGAATATTGGGTCATATTTATACAAAATTAACTAAAAAAACTAACTTATATTGTACGAGTATTTACTGCAACAAAAGTTACATTAATAATAAAAAAAAACTACTCTACTTTCCTGTAAAATGTGGAAATATGAAAGAGAAAATTTGCAAAGTAAATTAAAAAAAAATTGGCAGAAATAAATTTCCATTGTCCATCTCCTAAATGAACATTAGGAAGCATTGGAACCTTTTTTTCTAAATTGGTGATGTCATTCAAAACTAAAAATTACGAATTTGTTGCAATGAAACATTTTCTAAACAAGTTTAGCCGAATTTTTCTTCTTTTCGGGTTAAAATTTTCTTTAAATGTGGTAATGTAGCGGTGGAAAATCTGTTGCTTCTCATCCGCAATTAGGAAATTTTAGATGGGGTCTGCTGCTTATTCTTCTAACGAAAATTGCCTGGAATAATGACTAGCGTAGAAAAGTATGAAAATGAAAAATACGTTTGTCTGTTTTTTAATTTCCTCATTATTCCTAGTATAATTACTATTAGCCCCTAAATCCGAGCATTCTGCTTTGCATCGCCCAGAAACTTTATGATTATTATTAATGAATTTTTCCACATAGATACAAGCATAAAAATAATGCTATTAAAGTCGCATAAACGATAACAGCGACTTTGAAATAAAAAACTACCGAAGAAAAGTTACGACGACAGTGCGGAAACTTTTTTAATTCTCTTTAAAGCGCTTCCTATAACTTCCAGGTGATATTCTTCAGGAAATTATTTCCGAAGTGACTTATTGCTTCTTTTTTCATTTCTTGATTCATGTATTTTTGTAGGCAAAACCGCAGAATTGACGCAATTCACATTTCATTCGTGTAAATATTTAATGAAAATTACGCGATTCAAAGCACGGTAAATTAAATTATTTAACAATTTCACGATTGTTTAAAGTTTACGGGATTATCATTATTATTATTTCCAAAACCGTTCGTCGAAAATTGTTTGCTAAAATGAGCAATAAATATTAATGCAATCATTAACTTTGTTATAATTAGCAATTGTTTAATTTATATTACACTTTTAATATTTCTCTATGCAGTAAACAGGAAATACTAAAATAATTTTTGATTTTCATTACATTAAAATAAATATAAATATAAATAAACATCTGAAATAAATTTAAAAACAGACAGTTTTTCCGTTTGAAAATAAAATAAAACTGTTCTTTTACATCAACAACAAGAAAGGGCCAAAGTTACCCCTAAAATGCTACATAACGAAATTAAGGGAATTCATATTAGAAGATTTTCGCTGCGGCAACCTTAGCGAGCCAGATCACGTCCCGTATTATAGTCTTTCGATGTGTGTAGCTTTGCTTTCATCTTTCCTTCTGTTACAGCGGCAGTACAGCAACACACGAAACCAATTATGTTTACCTTTGTGCATTGGCTTTATTACTTATTCGCAACATCACTCAACGACGACCTCATTCATGGTTTTGCCGCCGCTCACTATATAATTATTAATATATTTATGGTCGCCGACCGCCGCACACAGTCTTACAACCATAAGCTTCCATAATTTATTATTTCATGTCCGAAATAACCAGACGCGCTGCCGACTTTACTCTATTTCCTTTTGCATTTCCTCTTTATTCGATAGTTTTCGATGGCTTCGAATAATGCGATGCAGCGAACTTCCCGAAAACTTTCCCTGCCATTATATTTGTTAAATTTAAAAATTTTTAATATAAAACTTTATTCAAAAAGCTTTAGGAAATTTTATTGGTAATTAAATTTCATTGTTTTTTTTTTAATTCAATTTAATTAATTATCATTTTTCTGTTAATAAAGTAACAAAAACATTTATAATTAAAAAAAAAGAAACAAGATGTAAAAATGTAACTTTATGAGGTTAATAACACATGAGCACGATATGGAGGGCAGAGGAAAGCTTAAAGTTGCATTCAAATAGAGAATTGACGAGCAACTCGTAAAATGCACTTGGCGTGTTTTCTCCACTTACACACGTTGGTTTTGCTTCATTATGAAGAGCTCTCGTTTATCCACAATTACCTAATTAACGTAGTTGGGGCGGCGGTGTTACGCGCATCGGATCTTAATTAAACAACCGCCACGACCGCCACCACCACCGCCGCAACCGACAACCTAGCTACTGTAGTGCACACGCACAGAGTTTGCATCGTAGAGCCCTCCCTCGCTGTTTTCACTTCAAACTTTCTTCTTTTTGTCCATCGCCGGCATATAAATAATAAACAAAAGTAAATGAAGCATAGCGCGAAGGCAGCAAGGTGGAAAGCCATTAATTGCGGTCGAGTTCCGGCCTTCCGTTTCGTGGCTATCTTTTAACAATTATAACTATCAAAAGTATGATTCGTACGATTGCACACGTTCGGGATTTATGGGCTAGGCGCTGGTGGGACTTTTAGTGACGGACCCTTTTTGTCGATAATTCCGAAATTAATGTTTTGAGATGTCGGTGCATTTCTCTCTCTCTCTGTGTGTGTGTGTGTGTGTGTGTGTGTGTGTGTGTGTGTGTATGGGTGTGTGTGTTTTAGAAAGTCAATCAATCGATTACAGGTCCATGACTTTGCTTTAGACGGCCCCAAGCATTGCTTATCTTTTGGTCGGTAGAGAGATTTCAGACTTGTTTCACATAAATTTGTAAAATATGTTTAACAATATTTGAAATGGTGCTATCAGTCCGTTTTCAAAATATATGTTTTATTATATTGCGCATTATTATTTATTAGCAATTAATTGTTAATTGTAGTTATAAAATATTTATTGTTGAAGGAAAAACTACCGAATAAAACAGAAATTAAATTAAAAGTTATTACCTACTTGGAATTATATAGAATTACTTCGAATTTTTAATTTCGTTAATTTTCCGACGCCTTCATTTTAAACAATCAGTTAAATTAAAAATATTTTCATAATTCGTCTAAATTTAATTTATTGCTGATATCTGTTAATATCTTAAAATATAGAAAATTATGCTAACAGGAAATTTTAATTTACCTTTTATTGATTTAGGAGTAATTTAGTAATTGTTAAAAATATAAATAAAAGAATTTAAAGGCTGATAACAATATTCCAAAAGAATTAAGAAAGCGTATTTAAGTCCATGTCCCGACGTCTTTATTTTTACTGAAAAATCAGTTTAATTATATATTTTTGTTAAATTAACTGTTGCTAAAATATTATTTTTAACTAAATTATTTAATAATTAAGAAGCATTAGTAACTCGTCTAAAATAAATTAAGTGCTGATATCATTTATAATATTGCAGTTTATGGTAATAGACAATTTTAATTTAAATATATTTTTTGTAAAATTTTAGAAATTGAAAAAAATACTAAAGATATTAAATGCAGATGAAAATGTTATAAACGAATTAGAAAAGCATATTTATGTCAAATCCCAGCGCCTTCACTTTTGTTGAAAAATCAATTTTATTAATATTTCTTTAATGAATTGACTTTTAGCTGCTAAAATCTAATTTTTTTTTACTATTTTTTTACTAAATTATTTGGTTGTAAATAATTTTTGTCCTTTTGAAAATTTAACAACGTTATTAGTAATTATTTTCCAGGTAATTTGCATAATTACAGCAAACAAAAATTAGCTGTCATCGCCAGGCATACCTTTACAAATTAGAACTTTGAATGTGCTTTAATCCAAAACGTATAATATAAGATAGTATTATGAATTTAATAATTTAATTAAGCGAAAACCGCATAACCCTAAAGCGTTTTTATATTTTCACTGAGCAACTTTATGATCCCAGTTGTAAATTATACGGCAATTTTATGTGTATCCTCTGTATAGATAGATTTATTGATCGGCAGGACACGTTCTGGGTCTTCAGAGGACCCTAAATTACTGGAAAGGAAGTTTAATAATTTACGGATCTACTCTCCTCACATATAGCTTTCGTATTAGTGCGTTTGTTTTCTTCCTTTGCTTTCCTTTCCTTTGCCTCTACACGAACACTACAGCCACTATACAGTCAGTAAATTTAAATTTATTTGCACCACTTTTGTCACAAAAAGAAAAAGACAAGAAAAAAGAAAAACTGAAACGAATGTGCGTAAATAAATTTAAAAAAAAACTAACTTTGTCAGTCAGAAACGCGTCACGCAGTTTCCACCAATCGCTTTTTTAATTGAACGCAATCGTTTCCATTGCAGAGTTATTCAAATAAACGTTAAGTACTCGCGTCGCGTCATTCGATTACTTTAAACGCGCCGCTTGAAATCTAATTAAATTGCGTTCAGGAAAAACTGCATGTATTGATTTCAGGGAAACAGTAGTCTCGCTCTGTGAGCGTCTCTCTGTGTGTGTTTGAATGTGCTGTTCTGCTTGCGGCCGTTCTCAAAAGATGAACGAGTAACCTAATAACACAGACCGTAGCTAATGAAATCGCCAACGCCGGCATGTTAAACGGAGCGTCGCGATGCCTTTACGGCGAGGTCCTTGTCGCCGCCACCGCTGCCGCCTTTAGAAACAAGGGTTCAACTTTTTGCGAACCACTCAACAAACAGGTGGTTTAATTATAGCGATTTAATCTGGCTTTATAAAAACTTCGATTAAATGTTTCGCTTAAAAAATAAAACTTTGTTTTACTTTTCTATACTTTTTTAATTTTTTTTTTTGCTTTTTGGTTTAAATTAGGTATGTTTTAATATGTTTTACAAAAGTTGATTTGCATAAAGCCAGAAAGAAAGAAGCATATTATTAATTATATGTTTTTATTTGCATATAGAGCTGTGTTTAATGTATTTAATATTATTTCGGCGTTTCGTATATTCATTTCATTCATTTTTAATTATTTCATTCTTTGGCCAGTTTTACAATCAGTGTGTATTGTTATTATTAGGGATAAAATGCCCTTAACACACGTGGCTTTTACAGAGTCTATTGTTCAACATATAATATGCGTGTACTGCCTCTATAATCGCTGCTGAAATACAATTATTACGTTCGAGTTTATGAATTTTATACAATAAAGATTAAAATCACTTTTAACGTAAATATACAGTGTTTCATTATTTATGTTTTATAGAATTATTATTTTAAAACCCATCATGCTTTATAAGTGTGAATTTTAAGTTTATTTCTATTTAAAATCAACTATTTTTTATAATTAAAATAAAGTAGTAGTTTCCCTTAAAAATATTTCTTTCGATTTATCGATAGATCCTGTATAAATAATTGAATATAATATTGCTTTACGACTAATCTTAACTAATACTAATGGCCATTCTTGCCTAACTAACTTTGCGTCGTATAATATTAACGAGTGGCCATACATTTTGAGCTCACCTATGAAACAATTTTAATATCCTTGGGGGAAAATGTTGAAGGTGACACTTATAATATTAAGAGCAGGCCAGGTGTGTTGTCATGATTTATGCTTTGATAAACGATACATTTCTATAATTACGTTAATTGCTGCTGCCATTTGTTTTAAGCTTCCTCGGAAACGGTTTGCGAACCTGCCCGCTGCACATACAGAGAGCTTTCTATTTATATGCAAAAAATATTGCAGCCCTTTTTAATGTATAATTAGCGCGAAGCAATTATTACCGTCGTTAATGCGGGTTTTACAAGCAATTAAATTTATTATACGTTTCACTTATTTTCCTCTTTCGTGTATATGTATGCAGCAGTAGAGGACTATGCAAATATTTTGGTATTATAATTACACGTACTTTGTCTTCACACTAACACACAGCACAATTATCATGCTATATTTATTCATTATTGTTGTTATTGGTATAAATTATATCCTGTGTCCTATCTAAACTTCCTCGGTATTATGCAGAGGTATATATTATTGATAGACTTCAATAGGAAATGAAATTTGAATTTTTAGTGAAAATATTATTGATTGATTTATGTTGCAGTGAATATTTCATTCGCTTTAAATTTTATTCATTTATGAAGGGATCCGTTGCTAAATATCAATTTTATTTAATGAAATAATTTATTAATTTATCATTCTCGGCTTTGCAATCTTAATTTAATAAATTTCAATTTAATTAAATTTTATACAATTACGAATAAATAAAAGCCGAAAACAAAAAAATGCAATTTAAAATAAATATTCTATTCAAAGTCTATTTCAAAGGCCGAAGAAAAAAATGTAATGTCAATTTAATAAACGAAAAGTCGTTTTGGAGAATTTTTAATTACATTTATAAAAAGTAACTAAATTTAATTCAAATTTTACATTAAAAAAGTAATAAATTTAATTGTAGTTTATTTCATTTACAATCATTTTTAATGTGGTTTTAGTGGTTTAGGGTTGGGCCAATAAACCAGAGAGAAAGAGTGAAGGCGCTGGTCATTATATTAAAACGGAATTATATTTCAGCAGTTATAAAAACATTGAAACGTTTGTTTTACTGCTATTAAAACATTTTTATTTAGTTTACGAGTATTTTTATTTAGGGCATTCATACTAAGGGTTTTTTTTTCAGATCAATTAAGAAATCGACGGTATTTTAAATAATTCCAGATTAGACGAGAGTTCTTTTTGATTTTATTTGTCAATTCAAAAACTAACTTCTAAAAATATAGTTTTGATTTTTCGTTTTGCTAATGTAAAAAGCCGCAAATTAATTTTAAGTTTGAAAAACATTTTTTCTGTAGAAAGAAAATAAAACTATAACTCTTGTTAACAAAATTTCAACTTATTGAGTAACATGAAAACTTGTGTCAAATATTAAATGTACAGAGGTCATCAAACAATAATATATCATGGAAAAAAATAAAACTAAATAATCATTTCAAAGCTCAATTGGTAAAATCATTGTTTACCACAGTAATTATTACAGTATAATAAAAAATTGGGGTAAAAGCTGTCGTTAGCTATATCTGGGTATAATAATGATTAACATTGGCTAATTAGTTCATAAGATATTTTATTTTTTAATTTTACCCTAGTTTTCCAATTTGAATACATAATTAGCCGCCTGTAGACTAATCATAATAATTATTATTGATTACATTACTTTAATAATAAATAAATATATTAACTAAGTCAAACATAAAGACATCAACAACAAGAAGATATTACTCTCTAAGCAGTTTTGCATGTGAGTACACTTGACATAAACAAATACGTGACACAATGAAGCCGAGTAAACATCGGGTGTAAACTAATTTTCACAAAATAATGGGATTCAATTAAAAAGAGGTCTGAACTGTAATTTATCTACTTCTTCATACCGGTGTATATCCAATTAGTTCAGTCACGAAATATTTACATTGACACGATGTCATCAACCCAAACAAACTTCAGGTTCTTCGATACATCCGACCTGAACTGTGTGTAACTATAGTTGGAATGAGTAGAATGGATAGACATAATTTTGGTGTGAATAATTAATCAATGAACAGGAGCAAGAAAGCAAATAGATCGAAGCCAGTCGCATGAATAATCCAGAAGCAAAAATGAACATTAAGGTTGCTTAATTTGGAACGTTAATATTCCGGTAGGTATGCAGCTATTCTACAGTACGTGAGCTGATTAATATCGGCGTCGTCTTTGAATGTTTGCTGTTCGGAAACGTTTCGCATGTCTTTGCCAAACTATTGGCGAAGTCGAAAGTTTTAATCTCGTGTTTAGCGTACATTGCGCGTTTGTGTTTCTTCCGAAAGTGGATAAGGCGACTAAGCAACACAAAGAAACTTTATTTTGCAATAAAGGATAATTGCTGCACTTTTTTTCCGCTGGAAAATTGAGTTTTATTTTGCAGATTTTTATAGGGTGAAAATTTTTACGGACTTTATGAAATGGAATTTCCATTTTGAAATGTTCAATGTGAAGGCGCCGGACTACAATACATAAAAATCAAACAAATAAAAATATACATTTGGATTAAATTCATATACATAAAAGAATATTGTTAGTTTGCTTTTAAAAAGTACATTTATTCAAATAACATTTAGATTACCATAAATTATGTTGAAAAAAACTAATTTAGTACAAATCTAGATACAAAGAAAGCGCTCATAAATAAATATAATGTTTGAACGTGCTTTAAAAACGCGCGTACATTTCAGAGGCGGACGTCTTGATAATTATGACGGTGTTGATGTAATAATGTCGCAGTGATAAAGTGCGAACGTGTCTGCTTACCACAGTGGTAGTATAGTCGTGGGCGCCTACATTTCGTTTATTTGCGGTCAAAGTTTGCCAGTCGCTCTAGCTGGAAGGAAACTTCATTTATGCAGCCGCAAAATACGCCGCACAATATTATAAGGTATTAAATATGCCGTAGAAATGTAGACGAAACTTTCGGCCGAAACACGAATTACGCTTCGGTATCAATTTTCTGATTAAGCCAGCAGACAATATACAAAATGCAGTTGGTACTTGCATTAACGTGGTAAAATCAGCAAATGGCCATTATTAAGTGGGCGGAATATAAAGACGAGCTATGCATCAGTAAGTGGCATTATAAGAGCGATGTTATCAGCGCTCTTTGACGACGGGACACATTACAAATTCAATATTAATCTTATAAGATTGGAATTAAGCTGGGGCGTTATACGGACGAGCCGCAACTGTCACATAAAGTCAGGTGTACACACGTGTAGCGTACGTGGTGCATATCGTAAGCGTCCCATGTCAAATCTCTCCGCGAGTCATCCGCACGTTTGTTGCCGAGGCCCGGTTTCTGTGTGTCGGTCGACGCTGGCCGCTTTTGTAAGGGGGCGGTTTAAGGGCCTTGCGAGTGTGTGCGCGCTCGTCCCGGCGGAAGGTTTCATGCATATTCCACGACCTCATTTGACTCCATAATCTCGGTCAGTTACATAGATAACTTCCACACCAGCTAAGACAGCTGAAATTTTAATGAATATATTTACCAACAATAATTTTATGCAAATTTTTTTTTCTTCGGTGTTTTTTGTTACACGATGATCCAGAAGTCACGTTATATTTTTTTTCTATAAAAAAAAACCGCTCCAAAATAAATTTTTATGTTCTCCCTGAACCAAATCACGGTTTACATTTCTTTTTTACCTTATTTTGTTTTTATTTTATATTTATTTAATTAATTTCATTGAAAATTTAAAAAATTAATACTTAAAACTTTTCTTCCAAATTCCATATTTTTTTCATGTTCAAAATGTATATAAAATACGAATTTTTTCACTACTTTTTGTCTTAAGGACTGTAAAATTTCATTGCTCTGTTTATAAGTCTTTTTTTTTTTTTTGTTTTTAGGTCTCTTCTCACAAAATTGAGGTGTATAATTTTGATTTATTATATCTTCACTTCTTTTAACAGATATGACTTTGATTTAGGTTTTTGGTTCTTTTTTAACTATAATTATGATAAATGATTAAAATTTGTTTTGAGCACAGACTACTTCCAAAATTTTGGATATATAAGAACTTTTCATATTTTTTAATACTATTAAATAAATCAATAAAATTTCGATATTTTTAAATTATTTTGATTGAACAATATTATTTCAGTTCTCCACTAAATGTTTAATTTGTGCTCAATAATTATATAGTGTCCAAATTTTGTAGTTAATTTTTTAATTTCAATTTTTGCTTAATTTAGCTTAAATTATCAATCCATGAATGCATAAATATTTCACTGAACCCTTCAAATGGCTGACACAAATAAACCTTTGCGAATATTATCAATAATTAAACGAAAGTTTTTCCGTATACTTCATTGTACCATCATTCTGAAATAATAATTGGGCTTACAGACAATTATAATTTCAGTAGCAATACCACCGTCGAGGAATACTAAATATTTATTATTGGAAACCGAAATAAGTGTCTCAATTAAGCCAGTGCATGCAATTTTTATGTAAATTCCTAATGAATTTTATTGATAGCGATTGCAGTGAACGATACCGGTTTAACAACGCTGTTTACCATTGCTATTAGGTCTATTTGCAATGCCAAATAAATCGGCGCTAATCTGTGCGTCAAAATGCACATTTGATGAATTATTAGCTCGCGGCGCAGAGTCCTCCTCCGCCACCCTCGCCCACGTAAATTTCCCAATAAACGCACACAGCGAGATGGACACGGATATTATATATTATTTGGTAGTAAATTTGCAGAAGTGACCTTTGCTTGTGGTCCCCTCGTCTATCGCCCGTCCGAAAATACATCTCTGCACCTGTGCCCATGTGATTGCACATCACATTCCGCTTGATCTAGCCCTAATTTAATTACCGATACGTTTCGTTCACACAGATCGATAATTAAGCAACGCGCAAATCAGTGATCTGTGCGATGCTATATGCGGCGTCATTGTCTGATTGAAATTTATGACCGGTACGCGTTTATCACTAAGTTGCCGCTGATAAACCCTAATTGACACACAAGACAAATTCGATCCGTCACTATTTATCTCCATAAATTAACCACAATTATGCAATGATATCAGTTGCTTTTGCTTTTGTATTGTTTACATTGAATTTTTGTTTACTTCATTGCTACAAGATTCTTTTTTTTTTCTCTTAATTTGTTTAGTTTTAAAAATCAAGAACAGTTACTACTTTTGTAAACATTTTTTTATTTAATTTTTGCAAGTCATTTTTACATTAAAATTAAAACAATATTAATGAAATTAAATGAAATTTTTATTCGCAATATAATTTATTTCAAAGTGAAGGCGCCGTCAACTTTTATGAACCGTGCGCAAACAATCAATTTTTTAACTGAAAAGATTTATAAAACTTAAATTACACGGACTAACAATTTAAAAAAAATACCTTACTATTTTTTTACATTTTATTTACTGGAATTTAATTTGATATTTGTTTAACTGTCACTTCTTCTTATTACAAGAAGTAATAAAAGATTTATCAATTTTGATTTGAATTTTTTGTCACATTGTAATTTTTATTTTATGTGAAAATTAATAAATTTATTTTCAATTCCTCTTCTAAATCCGAGTAGCCTATTTAAACAAATCTGAAGGATTTTTTCCATCATTTATGTTAAAAATGGTTAAAAAAACAAACAAAAAAATGTTTTATTATAACGTCCAATGATATCAACTGCGACTATAGTAGTCCTAAAATATTTGTTGCCGAAAACATCATGCTACAGTGAGAAGAGTCGTCGCTCGTGAAAAGCCCATAAAAAGCAATACAAAGCAAACAAATATGCGATCGAAGGGCGGAAAGCGAAAATAAAAAAAGAACGAGCAACGACTGCGTGCGTTTGTGTGTGTGTGGTGTGTGAGTATTAAAAGGTGTGCCCTTTATGGCTTCGTTTAGCTAGATTGACTTTTATAATGTCCAGTTAATAAAGCCGCTTCTCGTGTCTTGTAATCGCGTTATCATCCTTTTTTACGAGCTCAAGAAATGAAATACTCTTTTATTTAGTATCTTAATAACAATGATCCACTAATGCCGAACTCATCTTCAGATAACACACGGCCGATAGATTGCCAGTAATAATAGATAGGTTTTCGGTCATTTTAATCTGCTTATTTCCTTCCGCCCCCAATTCCTGTAAGAGTATATAGAAGTGGACCAACGGTCCAAAGAACAAACTAATACTGATTTAGTCTAACGCAGCATATCGGCCGCCTATACTATCTAAAGCGAAGCCATATATATTCTCTGGAAATGGATTTCTTCGGTAATTATTTCCAATTTTGCTAATTGATTTTTCCAGTAGTGGCTGTTTCATATTTCATTGCGGTTGCAACTGCCATGTTGCTCGAGCATTCAATAGCCAGCTTGCAGTTCAGGAATGGTAATCAATTAAGTGGTTCATTGTGCATTTTCTATTGGAATTTTATTTGTTGCGAATATCGCGCAGAGAGTTAAAGCCAATGCAACTCTTTCAATCACTCACTTTTGGCGAGCTGAACTCTCAATCATTTGATTAAACTATTATTGAAATATTTTGTTTGGTTTTGAATTTTAAATGTGAAAATGCTATGTTTGGTAAAGATGAATTGGTATTTTTCATTGAAAATCGAAATGTTATTGAGTAATGTAGTTTTCATAAAAAAAAAAAATCCACGGTTTTTTTTTCATATAAGTAGCACATTTTTCCTTACTTAATTGAAAATATAATCGAATTATTCTACAGAAAAAAATAAACCGAAGAAACGCAGTAAAAATAAACCTAATCAAATAAAATGAATGAGCGGAAAATTAATTAACTAATTGAAGAACGTGGCAATTCGATGGACAATTTAATTTACTGATCTAATTAAGTGAAATGTTTTGCAAATTTAAGCGACAAATTTTAGCCTCCAATACTCCCCCCTTCCAATTATTGCATTCTATAACTGAATAGGTTGTTATTAATTAATGTTGCATTGTGCTGGGCGAATTCGACTTTTTCTATTGCTTAATAAGTGACAATGCATCATCACCAAGATAAATGATCTATTATATTAGGGCGATCGTAATTAGCTGTCGATTACCGCAACGAACATAGATGAAATGATGAATTACATCAACATTGCTAATTGACTGCGCGCCGTTACGGCGATTGCTGACGGGTGCGACTCGGCCGGCGGAAAATAACAACCGAATCGAACTTTTATTATTTCGCAGCGCGGTTTTTAAAGTTCGCATATACGAGTTCGCCTTTCATTCGCCGTATTTGTTGGATACTTGAGCAACTATAAGAGCACTTTGGGCGCCTTCGCAAAACTTTTTGCTTATAATAATGCCTACTCGTTAGACATTTTTTTCTTCTTCTCGCTACTCCACTGTAAAAAAGGCGTAAAAACTTTTTTCTCCTTATTACCGCCGAGCACATCGGAGAAAATAAGATGCAAGCAAACGATGCCCGCTTAATAAGAACTGCTTAATTTATGGTCAATGTGCTGTTCTTGCATATTAAATTGCTTTTGTTTCGTAAATTATTAAATGACTTTCGACAGAGGCGCTTGTGAGCTTCGAGATGAGAAGCGATATCTTACACTTTACTCGTGCTCTCTCCAATTTTGCTTTCCTTCGATATTTTATTTATTAATTTTGAATATTTCTTTTTGCATATTAAACAGATTTTTCTTTCCTATATTTTCTTTTGTTTCTTGATAGTTAAATGAAAGATAAAAGTTTAATATGTAAAAGTTGGGAAAATTTTTTAATTCAAGTTTTTTTCCTTTTTTGCAGGTAAGTTCTACTCCTTTCACTTTGAACTTTCCATAAAACGTTGTAAGTAAATCTGACCTCTACATTTTAATATGTAATAAAATTGACATCTTAATACTCTCTCTGTCTCAAATTATAGTAATACATTTCATTAAAAATCATTGAATTACGAATACATAAAAACTTAACGAATTTTAATTATTCTATCTTGAAAAACAATTATATTTCTATTTTTGCAGTAATTAGACTTTCCTTAAAATATTTTTCTTAACAGTTTGTCATAGTAAATTTTAAAAAATTATCAAATAAATTTGAAACTAAAATCACACCCGTTATAGAAAAAATAAGGGAGATACATTAAATTTGAAGGGTTCAGTTTAATATTGATGCCTTTATGGATTTATATTTTAACCCAAATCTATTAAAAAGTATAATTAAAATAAACTAAAAAATGTAGACACTTCATAAAATTTTTAGCGCAAATTAAACATATAGTTGAGAACTGAAATAATATCGTTTGGTCAAAACAAAATATAAAAATATTGGAATTTTATTGATTTATTCAATTGTATTAAAAATGATTTATTCATTTTAAAACTTTTAAAATAAAAACCAAAAAACTGATTTGCATCCAGCGGAATGAAATTTTACAGTTCTTACTTCAGCACAAATTAGGGAATTAACTGAGCTATAAATGAAGCCGTAACAAAATTCATGTATTTTGATAATTATATAGTATTAGTAAAGAGTTTCAATAAAATGTATGAAGGTAAATTTTGATTACCTTTGATTACATTTGATTACCATAATTTGGGAAAAAAATAAAAACATAATTGTAAGCCATAATTTGGGACAGAAGGAATTATAAAATTAAAATGGAAATAAAATTTACATCTTTCATACAAATAATCAAAATTAATCGAAAACAAAACCTTAATTGCTTCTTAAAGTAATAAGTAATTTACTTTTGAGAGTATTATTACTTGAAGGCCAATTTAAATGAAAAACGCCGATACCAAAAGGCGCACCAACGTGATATGCATTTAGACGATTGCATATATCTGTAATTTCACCACCGACTATCGATTTGCCATTTCCTTTAGAAATTACACAACTTCCCTCTACACATATTATTGTGCTGCTGTGCATTTTTCCGCAATTCGCATATTTGCTTCTTTGTAGGCTCTACTAACAAAGAATCATTCGCGCAGTGCATTCGCATAGCTGGCAATTTAATAAATCTTAATGGAGAAAAGGACGGCGCGCTACTTTAATGTGCAATAATCTTAGTTAATATTAGTATCCACACATTAAACGCTGACCTGTCTGTGTCCCTTAATTACATTGTATACGGCAACGCAAAATGTTGCAAATAAAATAAAATACATATTGTTCATATATTTTTGCCATCAATTTTATCTCTGGACTTCGTGTACGAGCATTTGTGTGTTGCTGAATAAATGGCGGTAATATTACCGGATAGTATGCGAAGATTATAAATCAAAGTGCGCAACCTAAAAATGTATAATTTTATTTTGATAATGATAAATGATGATAAATTTGACGTGTAGTAGGCGAATTGCTACTTGCACAGGTGTACTTTTTTCGAATATCATCGTCATATGAATGAAACAGTTCGTTGGAGCGTGCAGCGAGACTTGTCCTCTTGAGAAATTTATGTCCTGACTATCAACGCGCAAAGAGGATATGTGAAGAGTGCACCACTGACTTGCACTGATTTATTTAATCCTTCTGTCGTTTATTTGCCGTATTATGCTCAGATTCGGGTGACTTCCCTTAAGTTTTCTTTTCTTTTTTGTTATCTTGACAAATTTATTTTATAAAATTCCATATTTTAATTCAAATGTGTGGTATTGTACATTAAAAAAAAAGTATGATAGTTATCAAAATTGGGTATCTTGTAATCTATAAAAATTAATGGAACATTTTAAAGCCTAATTTACCTGAAAGCAAAGATGGTATCGATAGATATTTCATATCGACTTTGTTATTGGGGTTAAATTTAATTTTTATTGTAATTACAAAATGATAACTCGTTTTATAGAAAAAAGTATTATTGTTACTCGATTAATGGTAAATTTGGTTAATTCGGAATATTCTTTTGATGCTTTTTATTTTTAAACCGAATTTTAATACCGAATGTCGCTACTTACTTCATTTTATTTTTAATTCAAAATCCTAATTTTTGTGTCTTAATTTTTTCTATTGTAAAAATAATGATGATTTGATTAAGAAAAGTTTTTCTCTGTCGCGCATCCTTTTTATGATATCATCTATATCTTCGTCTTCTTATTTTTGACAAAATTTGGGTCTATATATATTTGTAAAGTATTCGATATTTCATAATAAAACACCGACATTTTAAATTGTTTTCAAACTCGTCTTAATTTTCACTGAATAGTTAAAATATGTTAATAAATGTATGCGTTATTAAAAGAATTGTTTAATTTATGATTTTTTTATTTTACTAAAATTAGGAAAAAATATTTATTTAAAAAAAGACTTATAATTTCTTGTTCCTTAATTTTATTTAATTACAAAAAAGTACGTCCTAAATAAATGTGATTAGTTAAAATCACGTCTAAACGTACATAAGAAATTAAGGGGGTGAATAAACTCGTAGCAATTTTATGAAGAAATTTGAACAGGTGGAAATAGGGCTGTTTTTGTGTTCCTTTTCAAATTAGGAAGCCCATTTAGCATAATTTGGGCGATTTCGATTTCCAAACAATTTCCGTTTTTCACTACACGCTGCAGTGATGGGGTGAAAATGCGGGTCGACGTGGAATAACAACATACTACACACCACCCACAGTCTACACAGTCATGGCCGTCGGCTAATTCAGACATAAAGGCATTTATTTTTCCGGATATTAGCATTAGTATTGAAAGGAAAAATATTAAAAAAGCTATTACATTAAAAAGGTTATTAGTGCCTTTACGGTGTACAGTGTACAACAACTTATACAAATATTATAAGCGAACGATGTACTGTACGTGATTGGTGTTGTATACGTTTAGGGTGAACCAATATTGACGTTGCTTGAAACTGTTGTTGCATTATTAGGTTACAGCGCACTCCATCAAACAATCAATTAATAGGAACAACAATCAATTAGCGAAGAAGTTGGGAAAAAATAAAAGGAGAAGTTTGCGGATACTTGCGGCGAGATATTACGGCGGCGGCGGCGGCGGCGGCGGCGGCGGCTTTAAATAAACACAGCGCGAGAAAGGAAATTGCGATCAAACGATGTAGCGAGCTCAAGAAATGCCTTTGTTCTTTAAAGTTTCCACTATAAACATCAACTATTTCCTTGCAATAATGTAAGCACATATTTATGGCACAATCCATCACGGAAAATAATGAAAAACAAACATCGACAACTGAAACGAATAGGGTGACAATATAGGTGTATGTGCATTTTGCGTATAAACCTCTAAAACTTTTATTGTTTGTTCTATTATTTATTGGTACGAATATTTCTATATTATTTCAAACATTGCTATTTTGTTTCGTCCAAACAATAGCTACGAATAAATCATATTATTAGCTCAAAGTTCATTTAAAATAAATGTTATTTATTGTTGCGCCCTAATTTTAAAATATTTCTTGAATAATAATAATTCATCTGAACTGCTTTCTAAATCGTTGTTTTTCTTTTTAATCTAAAAAAAATAGCTGTTTAAAAGTTGGACCCCTAAATGTACTGTTGAAATCTTAAGCCGGTTAAGTTTAAGTAAAGCGAAGGAAAAAAAATGCAATCAAAAAACCGCAGAAAAGGAACCGAAAGTGCAAAGAGACGTCGTTATCTAAACAGCATTAACACTACAAAAAGGGCCTTTATTCATATTTTCGGTGCGGCAAAGAAAGCGGGAGAAAAGGGTCTCCGAAAAGAAGGCAAAGAATGGCAGCGAGCGCACAGTGGAGGCCAAAGGAGAAACGATAAAGGTAACATGTCCTTCCATGACTGTATGAAGACATTCAATAATATATCTCAAAGGGAAATCCCTTTGGCTACGTAGAGTTTACAAGTCGGCGGCTCCAGCACAACCATTATTTACAGCAAATAAGTGCCAGTTTACGACCCTCTTTTCCATCATTGGAGCCGTTGGAACCGCCGCCGCCGCCGTCGCCGCAGTCGCCACATACAGACACTTTTCGCACAAAAACGCGCCGTTAGCTGTAATGTACTTTTCATCTTTAATCTTTCCTGTTCTTTTTTCTCCGAATTTTGTTTTGCGAATGCTCGCCGCGTCGCTCTTATCATCGCTCGAAGGTGCTGAGAATTTTCCCATGCTGTATATACACAGCTTGTAAATGCGGTAACGTAGGTTCTGTGTGAATTTCCAACCCTGATTGCATCGGTCACGAATATTACACGCCATTATAACTTGCATATTAAAGTCCTTATCGCGCAATTTTGAGCTCTGCAAACGTTCCTTTTCGAATTAACTTTTTTCTGGTGAATAACGCATAACACTTATTTTCACTGTAATTGCTTTAATTTGAAATAAATACCAGAAATTTTACTTTTAATGGAGACGTTTGTACCCTTTTGTTATTATTTTTAATGCTTTCCATGTCATGCATTTCGGCGTTTGCATTTAAATAGTTAATTTGTAAATCAATTTTAACATTTCACTAAACTTGATTAATTAGTTTGTGGAAAAGTGAATAAAAAGTGGTTCCCTAAAAATTATCTCGCTCGAAAAAACAACTTCACACGATGCATCATACATTGATAAAGCAAACAAACTGTCGCCAAAGCAAAAGCCAAAAATAATGAGTATACATGTATCACTTTTAAGTCATCATTACCATTTACTTTGAAATTCCTATGAGAATTTCAAGGGAACAAAAAGGGAAGAGTTCTTTAAAAGAGTCTAGCAGAGTATCAAAAAGTCTCTTTTTGAAACGCACGCACACAGATTTTAAACTGATTGATCGATTCGTTTTTTACAACCGATGACAAACAAGTAATACCACCGAGCCGGGGAAAAATAAACCTGACGTTCGATTACATTCTCGTCAGACTTTGATTAACGACTCGCAAGTTAGGTCGGTGTCTGTATTTCCTCTTTTAAATAGTAATAAATGCTTTTTGTGTACACTAAAATAAAGTTGCTCCGCTGCACGGTGAACGTTGGGGAGTCTTTTGCCGAGCAGTAATTGTCATTGTTGCCGCCGTTGTTAGGAAAAATATGACATAACAAGTGTAATTTTGTGTTGGTGGCGATTAGTTTTCCTGATAACATCCGCTTTTCCGCATTGTTAGCTCTTGGCGAGTTCCTTTATTGTCTCTTTGTTCGTTACGCATTTGTGCAATTCAACTTGAATGCACAACAAAAACGGAGTATACTATTTTTGCCGCCCCCGAAAAACTCATTATTACGCGAAATTTTATTAAAATACAGTTCGTTCTGTAAATAATTCAAATAATGAAAGAATTAAAGTAATGAAAGAATTATTTTTATTGTCAAATTGCTTTCAATTTACGAAGATATGGGCCTTGAGTTAAGATAATGCGAAAGGAAAAAAGTTTGCGGCATAACCAATTAGTTGATTAAATTAATTGGACAATTTAAGTGTATAAATTAGTAGTTAGCGGAAGTTTGTATGCGGAAACGATGAAACAGTATAAAAAACCGCGCGCCTATAATAAATATTCCTTAATGGGGCGGCGAGGTCGACAGTGGTTCCAACTTTCCTTCACTTTTAGCCTAAAAAGTACTGGGAGCCGCAATTAGAACACTTTAATTTCTTTTCTTTCTTTAATAATACCCCTGTCTCAGATCTTATATTGGATTACTTGCTTTAAATCTTTGTCACTCTCTTTTGGAAACATTTAACAAAACCTTTTTCTGTTTTATTTATTTCAAAATCAAATTAGCCCCGAAACAGTAGTACTAAGAATAAACATTAAAGCAAACTACACTAGCTAAAAACTATTATAACAGCACAGTACAATTTGCCTGTACTTAAGCCGGGTTAGACGAATCGTGAAATATAAATAGAAGATAATGTTTGGGTCAAAAGATATATGCGGCGATTGTGTGAATGTGCAGTGGCAGACAGACACCGATGGAAAATATAAGAGGTCTTTGGGTCTGCGCGCAACAATTTAGATTTCGAACTTTCAACTATGGCCCCTATGTATGCAAATCTGAAACGGTACAAAGCATATAATCCCGACGACGGCACAAAACGAGCCAGCGATGAGTATGTTCGTCGGGGCCCGGGCTGAGAGGAAAACCAGAAGGGCGAGACGCGAGGAAAGTGTCGAGAGAGGAAAGTACTCCGTTAGCCATATTATCCAGATTGGTGAGGATGAGGCGGGCAAGAGACGGTTCGAGGCGGGAACGGCAAGCAGTCTTCTTCTTCTCCACTTATTCGCCTCCGCACAATCTACATCATTGTCATTTCCGTTAGACGAGTTCCGGTCGTTCCTTGTCGCATTCGAAAACCTGTATAAATCACGTCCAAAAGCACACAACGGCTTATAAACACGTCCCGAATTTATGCATAGATACAGACGAACTGGAGCAACTTTGCTCCTTTCTTGCTTCCTTCAAACCCTCGCACTATGTCTTTACTATTGTTGTTGTTGTTATTGGTAGCAATAATGAGGACGCGATGGTTACAGTTTACAATTTTGCAGACTTCTAATTAACTTTTATCTTCTTTCATTTTGCTACTTCTTCCTAAATTGATTAAAAAGAAGTTTTTTTTTTATTAAAATTTTGTCGGCAATATAAAACGTATTTTTCTTGTTTTTTGCGAAATGTTAGAAAATAATATTAAAACAAATAAATATATTTTTGTTGAAACTTTCTTTTTGTTAGTTTTGCTATTGTTTTATGTTTTCGAAAATTTTAATCCGGCGCCTTCACATCAATATTTTATATTACAACCTATGAACCTCCAAAAAAATAATTTCTATTTAAATCTTCTCTAGACTTAGCAGCTTTTAGTCTTTTTATAAATAAATATATTTTTTTAAGTCTTACTTGAATTTATATTATTTATATTACATAATTAATGATCCAAGCTTAAATCGAACTTAAATTGGAAATACAAATTTATACTGGCAGTAACGAAAATACTAAAGTTTAAATAAATTATGACAAATGTGAAAATTTTAGCTCTTCAACATATGCTAATGAAATCAAACAGTGGAAACGATGACATTAAAGCCGTAACTGTCATTGATGCCATTTATGCAATGATATAAAGAGTGAAAACGAGAGGCAAATTTATGTCGAAATGTTAAAAGTTTATTATGGGCTTCAAATATCCATCCCGTGAGAAACTGCAATATTCCATCGTGTGTATATATAGCGTGTAACCTTTCGATGTTCCTCCTCCCTCGATATCTATAGTACATTATGATCGTGATCTTTACTTTATTATCATTTCATAGCAATTTTCGTTCGTGCCTGATGTTCATTTCCACTTTCTGTTGTTTTACACGTACGTTTACGATGTATAGAATTATATTGGATCGAAAGTGTGCATCCTTAAAAGGCCAGTGACATTTTACAACCTAATTTTACAACTTAATTTTTCCGTTTGTGTGCTCATCGAAATTTAATAAATACGAGTTAGGAGAAAAGTCTACTAGCACTTTAGTGCGATAGATAGGAGCGCGGTAACTTTATAATTTTTCATCTAACAAATTGCGGCCGTCGAAGTTGGAAACGCGTTTACTTTTAGCTCTAGTTTATAGTTTTGCAGGCTTTCCAACGCAGATCGCGCACGTAAACAAATATTTGATCTTTTATGTAATTCACTTTGGCGACCGTCGCAATTTCGCCAATTCGCTCTCTGTAATTTTGTTAAAAATTTAGACGTTTAGAGAGTACCTGCTGCGCCGGAAGTTTCTCTTTTTGCGAAAATCAATTATTTGTTTTCTTTGATCGTAAAATAATTATCTGTGGAAACAAAGGCAAAGATAAACGGAAAATAAATGTTCATAAGTTGATATAATTAATATCGTTGAATACAAGAAAATTTAAATGAAATCTTTTTAAATATTACCCATAAGAAAGAACTTTTTAATTAAAATTTTTCTTTTAGATTAATATAAAAGAAATAAAGTTTGATTATAATAACGGGATTTTCAAATATTGCATTAAAAGTAAATATGATTTTAAAGAATCAAAAATTGAACTTAAAGTGAAATATGTATTGAAAAAATCAAAAGAAGCTGTTTTTCTTAAAATCATCTTAATGAAGATTTAAATGTTAACTTTTTTCATCACCTAGTTTATTTATCATAAGACTACATAAATATTTAATAATTATAAACAGCTATTTTAAAAATGCATGGATTTTAATTTACGATACTTTATAAAGCAACCGCAAACTCAATAAATTCAAAATCGAAGTCTTAAAGTTATTAAACATAAACTTGTAGTGGCTTTAGATTATTATGTACCGCTTATAAGCAGACGTGTGGTTGGCACAAGTAACTAAAGGGTCTTAATTGTTCCTTGAGTCCTTTTCTCTCCGCGTAAACTTTACTTGTTTAAGATGCACCTCCAACTTTGCTCACTAGTGAACCGTTGAACCGTATTGAAAGGATGGAAAAATAAATGATTTCCCTACTAGTTACGTAAGCTGAAAAAGCCGCGTGGAAAGCAGTGTGTAAGTTGATCTTGTATGTGAAGTGATTGCTTGAAGGGAGAGATGGCTATCGGTGGGAAAAGGGCGCGCCGCGCGCGAATAAATTGTCGAGTGAGGAGGCCGAAAATCGGAAAACTTAATCCAAACGTTCTGACTTGTTTGTGATATATGTAGACCGCGTAGACGCACACACAGTTTATTTCGTACATGTCAGATAACTCGCGCAGCACATAAACTAACTCCTGCTGCAAGGGGCTGCTCCGGGGGTGGCTTCAAGACTCCTTTTAGTTTGCTCTCAAACTTTGATATACTGCGTTTCGTTACAGTTGCTGCATTGTATGATACGTTTAACATTTGCTTATTCAATCAAAATACTGAACAGTGCAGCATACGGAAAAGTTGTTTTCCTCAAAGTTCTCGTGTATTTTGTTTGAGTAAATTTTGTTTCATTTTTAGATTGCTGCATTTTAGTCCATTAAAAATTTATTATTTTGATGATTTGCTTTTTTCAATTTATATTGATTGTACGCATTTTATTTGAGGAAATTTTGTTTCAATTTTAGTTATCTACATTTTGCTTTTTTATGATTTGCTTTTATATTGAAAAATAATTCAGATTTTAAAAAATTCAATTTTAATTTGTTGTAAATTTGAGGCTAAAAATGCAAAACAACACAAAAAGTTAACATTGCATTTCTTTGAAATAAAAGTAAATTTAATAATAAAAAACTATATTAAATGTATATATTGAAAAAAATAAAGAATTTAAAAAATGAATTTTTAGTTAGTAGTAAATAAAAGTTTTAAAAATGCAAAATAACATTGATTGTTAACATTGCATTTGTTTGAAAAGAAATTTAAAGTAAATTTAATTGAAATGAAACTATATTAAATATTTAACTGTTAAGTCTGGAAAACTATAAATATTTACAAAATGGTAGATAAATATTAGACCATTATAAATTAATCGTTGAGTTATTTAAAGAAAGCATTAAATCAAGTAAATTTACATTAAGCGTCAATCAGAGGGCTATTTACATAGGTTGAGTAATGGCCATTGCAAACGTACCTTGAGTCCATGAAATGTGCAAAGTTACGCATGAAAGTTAAATTAAATAAATCCGCCTTTGATTTATAACAGCGCTTGTCTTTTTTCTGGCTATTCTTATTACGCTGCTATTCAGGAAAATTTATTTATCGCGACCTAGCTACGTAAACATACTACACATTTATGCGTTTGTGTGTAAGGGAGAATTTATAGTCGTCGATGCCCTAAATGGGAATGATAAACTAAATTATCCAGCCGATGTTTGTAATACAAAACGCTCCGCTGAGTAATTAGACGGTTCGGGTGTAAAGATACCAATCTAATAATAATAGATCCTGTCTGTTCCCTCTACCCAAATACTAAACAAACGACACCCTAATTACAAACCACCTTTATGTCACTTCATCCTCGCGACCAATTTGTTAAGAAAAGTATCCTGGTAAATTATACTTTACACTTCTGCAAGCCTTTTTTTAGATACCAACCATTAATTAAATTTCCAAGTTGTGAACTTTTGATACTTTTTTAATGATTTTGTTTTAATTTTTATAAACTAAAAATAATATTAGATTTTAAATTTAGAATTATTTTGAAACAAAAGGAAACAGTATTACAAGTTAATTCAAGAGAATGCAGAAGAAATTTGAGCTTATAAATTATTAATTTTTATTGAATTCAGTAAATAAAAATATTCCCTGCAATTATAATTATTTAGTAATTAGAAATTTTTTATTAAAAAATTCATCTATTAATTACCTATATATATTACCTATATATATATATATATTGGAAAAATTGAACGAAAATTGATCGAAAATTGGACGCATAATAAAATAATTTAATTAATCCATATCTGCAGGTGAAATAAATGCAATTTCAAATTATATCAGTATTCAGTATATTAATCAGCTTTGTCCACCAAATATTGGCCATTTTAATGCAATATTATAAAACAGCGGCTACTCAAACGCCGTGCGCATAAATCATAATTTTCTGCAATGAAAAACAAAAATTTGAATGCGGAACCTTTTAAGGAATCGAAAAGAACCGAAAACGAACATTCAATAATTCAAAAGCTGTTTTTCTCTTGTCGCGTAAACAGGAAAAGAAAGCGTGCGCAAGAAATTACGAAATAAATGTCCGTATAATTTATGAGAATGTACGAATGAATTGATTGGGGGTTCATTGAGCGCACCGAATCGTGTAAGATTAAGTCAAGTGTTGCAGAAGAGGACACAGGTGGCGACGAAAATAACCTGTTCGATTTTGGGTTTAACGTTCAAGCTGCACCCGGTGGTGAAATATGCCGGAGAGAATTTAATGAAAAAAGAACAAGAGAATAAAAAAAGGCGGAAATCGATCGAATCTACTATATAGATTAATATCATTAGGGCGATGTTATTGGCATATGCGTAATGCGGGCGCAAGCAATTCAAGACGCAATAATTTAAGTGTTGGATGGGCAAAACGCGACTCGAATTTAATAGGACTGGTCCTTATAGCAGCTAATGCCGAGGCAACGTATGTTGGAATCGTAGAAGGTAGTTGGAATGTATTCAGTTAGGGAGCACGTATTCCATAAATCCTCATGGATCCTCATCAAAGCGGATATGTTGTTGTTCCGGTTGACTAGCACCCCTTGTAAATCAGCAACCATCAAGAGGCACATCCACTTCGTGTGTAACCTACTTATACATATTTCAATTTTTCATTTTTTTTCCTGTATTTTAATTTTGTATTGTTTTATTTTTCGGTTTACATAATTCTGTTGTTCTTAATTTTATATTTTCTGTATTTTTTTAATGCATTTTTTATTCTGCTAGGCGCAAAAAACAATGAAAAAGGTTTTCTCATAATAAGACCCGACTCATTACAACTAAGGGAAATCACAACAAGCTATTTAATCTTGTTTTTTATTTAAAAAATTTTGAGAGTTAAAACCGAATTTGATATCATTTTATTTCTCAATTAAACTTTTGTTAGATTCGATTATAGCCTAAAATAATATGCAATGTAAAATGGCAATTTTTTTTTACTGTTGCTTATGTAATTTTCAATTCGATAAACTTTTTAGTAGAAGAATTGTTAATTTATATATTTTCAATTGACAAACTGCCTGACGCCTTCACTGAGCGATCGTTACTACAGTGTATTATGATTCTAAATTTATTTAGTCTAATTTCCTTTCTGAATTTTCAAATCAAAAGTTTTTATTTCCCATAATAAGATCTCACCCAACACTATTAAGAAAAATCAAAACTTTTAAAACTATTTAATCTCTTTTTATTAATTTTGATGGACTGCAAAGGAATTTGATATCAGTTTATTCAGAAATTAAACTTTTGTAAGATTCGGTTTCAGAATAGAAAAATAAGCAATAAAAACTGCTTTAAAAAGTTGTTTTTGTAGTTAGTTTATGTAATTTGCAGTTCGTCAAACTTCTCAGTAGAACAAAAAAAAAATTATTTTTAAAAATAAACACGTGTCCGGCGCCTTCACTGAGCGATTGTGGGTACCATGTATTAAGATTTCAAATTTATTTTTCTATAATTAATTTCTGAATTTTCTAATTAAAATAATTAAAAAATATTACAACAAAACACAAATTTTAGGATACAGTGAAATTAATTAATTAAACATTATTATTAGTTTTAAATCATGGTATGGGTTTTGACATTAATTTAATTTTCCGCGAAATGTTTAATTTATACTATTTTTTGTCTAAAAACGCGAAGAATAGTATAAATAAATACAGTAAAAATGCAAAAATAGACGACAATAAAAGGTTAAAAGTATAAATGCAACGTTGCACTTCTTCATTGAAAAGGCCTGAAACTCCTTTGAAAGAATAAGCAGATGGGATTGGAGTGTAGCGAAGAGGGCAAATTAGGTTTCTCTTCCCCGTCTAGTGACAGCAGACATAATCTCGCCATTCCCAGCATCAGATCACCCGTTTTATTCGATTACTAAACAAGTGCGAGCAACGAGCAAACACAATACGTACGTCTAATGCACTTTATGCATTATTGCTGCTCTATTCTTCCGCGTTACGAATTACGCCAAACACGCGTAGAAAGAGAAGCCGCATTTACTTCAAGAGATGCAATAATCCTCTAAATAAAACCGACGTTAATTCCATCAGAGCTATATTGTATTTCGAAATATGTATTAGTCTACTCGTATACATATTTGAATAATCCCTGCACGTTTCAATATTCGAGCATTACAATCGCGTCGAATTTGTACAGTTAATGTAACATTATTGTCCTAATAATAACCATTATGTGGGAGAAGCAAAAAATGTCAATGGAAAATTATGTCTGAATGTCGGCGCAAATTATAAAATATAGGTGCTGTGATGGTTATTGTCAATGTTCAGTGTTCAATGGGAAAAGAACGATTATTATGTTCTAAATGAGGAGAAAAAATAACTGCTGGGTACTTTGAAGGAGTTGCAAACTTATAGGAAAGCGAAAGAAATGAAGAGGCAACAGGTGGAGGTCGATATAAGTGATGAAAGTCTTGATATTGAAGTTGGCTTAATGAACATCGCGGAAAATAATTTTGCTTCTCTCGCATTCACGCTTTTAAGTCTGTTTTTTCTTTTTCTTTTCTCTTTGCTAGACTCTAAAGAAAATTATTTTCAGAAATATATTAGGTTACAGGTATAAAAATAGTAAATTATGTTTTACTAATTTTAAGATGGTATAATGTTTCCGTTTGGCTTTTGCAATTATAACAGTCAAATAATTACAACGGTTATTTTTACTTTCTTACTATTCCAAAAATAAGTTGCCATTAAAATTTTAACTATCGTAGGATTTAAGTACGAAAATAAAAGTGTCAATTTTTGTTTTTGGTTCTTTTCTTATATATATTTGAAATGTTTATTGTTACTTTTATTATTTTAAATAAAAAATATCTAATTAAAATAATGCAAAATTAAGTTTCTACAAAAGAAAAAGTTAAATTTATTTAAGCAGAAAAAATATAATTTATAATGTCAATTTAAGACTTTCGTAAAAAGAAGTAATGCAAAAGGCCAAGTTAAAAGTTTAAGAAAAGAATTAATGAAACGGAAAGGGAAGTTAATTACAGACAATTCTTCTTGCAATAAATGGCTTCAATATAAGTCACTTTATACCCTTAGTGGATTTCAATTTTTTATTCGGGGGAAAAAAGATCTTTTTCACCATTATAATAATGGCATTTGATTTTATGTAGATTAAACTTTTAAAATTTACAAATTTTGGCTCGTTATTATTTAAAACTTTTCTTAAAAGAAATTAAACCTATAATGAATTTGAAAATTTAATAACCATTACAAATTTTCCTGCAAAAAAAAAACCTCATTTAACGTAAAAGCAAACAACTTGAAACTTTACTGGTGTATGCTAATTGCAACATAAAATTTATGCAAAGGAAAACTTATAAATAAAGTGCGACTGATTTATTAAGCGTTATTTCCGCAATGCTTACAAGAAAAATACCGTTTGGAATTATGCAAATATTATTAGGCAAACAAAACCTGTGCATCGGTAAATAAATTTAGCATTTTTTGCCGATGTGTGTATACCAACAACCGAAATACAGAAACGTGTGGAAGCGGAACGGTGCCAAAAATTTTAAAACTTGCTGGCGCTGTCAAGAAGCGTTTCGAATTCGAACATTTGAAAGCGATATTGCGAAGCGACAAGTCGTGTCAGCTTCGTGAAACTTTTTCCGAAAAACCCGCTCCTGCTGACCGGTGAAGCGTCGAATCATGAGAGCAGTGCACTTTGCTTTAATTATGTACTTTAATTATTGTTGCCTCAATTTCACATAAATAATTAAATTTCAAAGTGGAATGCATTGCGCTTGTTGAAACTTCCACTTTATAAAGTGCGGGCAAACTTTGGTTTCATTTAATCGATATACGTGTACACTACACTGAACGTGCATTTGATATGTTTATTAATAATTTTTTAAGTGTGTGAAACGGCCGCTATTTTTAGTGGCGTCTTTAAAGTAGGGCGCCCCGACGCTTTACGCACCAACGTCTTTCCATAATTCTCTTCTAAGTAAGTCAGAAGCTCATTCATTCAGCTTTTGATGCTAACTATTTCGTTTCCACGGTCTACTTCACTATTTCTCCGTTTTCCAAATCATCTAATTGCGAATTTAATGAATTAATACAGATACTCGTAATTGTGTGCTGTGTATTTTCAATTTTGATATCCAGTGAAATCGATCAACAACGCAATGGGTGCCAAAGTGGAAGTTCAAATAATGTTCCATTTGCCATTGATGAAATTATCGGCTTAATTATACAAACAGAAACGTAATTAATTTAAATTTATTTTCTTTTTTAATTGCGGATTTTAATAAAAGCTTAATAATTTTTTTTACTAATATTAAAAAAAAGTAATTTTTCCTTAATATTGCAGTTTTACTGCTAATGGAAATTATTATAATAATTTTCCATCATAAAATTGCTATCCGTTTAATATCTAAAAACAAGTTTCCACTTCATACAAATTTGCTAAATTTTAGGAAAAGTTTTAAACAAAATAATTAATAAATAAACCTTCATAAAACAAATTTAATTTAATTTACAAAAAACAATTTTTTTCATTTTTTGCATATTTTTTTATGGCATTTTATTTTATGGCAATTAATAAGAGTTGTTTAAATATTCGATTTATATTAAAAATGTAATAAAATAAATTGTTTTTGATATTAAATTTTGAATAAAGTAAAAACTTTGTTTTAATTTCTTCCTTTATAATTAATTTATTTAATTTATTTCATAAAATTTTCCATTTTTATAAATAAACCAAAGATGAAATGTGTTTGGCTGATGCAAATTATAATATTTTTACGGAACTCATTATAATATCCATTAAGTTTTAATTTTATGGATTATTATTAACTATAATTAAATCGTGGCATATTCAAAATGTTGAATTTGATTGGAAAAGTCTTTTTTAACCCTTATAAAAACATCGGCATGGACTTATTTTGATTTCAAGTTTACTCACATGTTTACCATTGAGAAACGCGAGAACTTTTAGTGTAAGTAACTGAAATATCTTCGATTTCAACCCCCTTAAGATTTATATAGCATATACAGCATGTTCAAAATATTCTCTCCTGAAATTTATTCTACTTTTTACTTTTTCCTTAAAAAAAACTTCTAAATTGTTACGTTAAATTTACAAAACAAATGAATAATGTCCGTCTTCTGTTTGAAATTCAAACTAAATTAAAATATCAAAACTAAATATTAAAAAAAAAACCCTCTGTATAAAAGAAAGACTATTTGGAGTAAAGTGTGAAAGTCGTTATATAGTATCACGAAACATGTAACAACTTTCTTGATAAGCGAGCTGCAAGGAACTGCACCAATTATAAAGCTCTGATTTTTTTTTTATTATCATTTTTTTTAATGGCAGCCGAACTTTTAAGCTTTCAAAGATAGACATACATTTCAATGAATTGGCGCAAAAATAATTTCGCGAAATCCGTGGAATAAATAGAGCGCGCACAAAAAGAAAAGTGCTTGGAAGATGCTCAATTTCGCCCATCAATAATGTTTCACTAATGAACCCTATAAATAGCCTGCAAGTAGAAAACTCTCATTAATCTTACAGCCGCTTGTTTTTAAAGAACTTAATTGCATTCCGTAATCAGATTCAAATATAATTTTTTCGCAAAATGCATACATAGAGGGTTACTAACCACTTTATTCGCGTTCTTTATTTCTGCAATCCCGCTATCTGCGTATAATAAAATAATCGCAGTCATTAATACCGCATGAATATTTTATAATATCCATTTTGCGCATAGGTAATTTAACTGCAATAATTACCGTTTATTTGCTCGTTAATTTCTCCATACTTTAACATAGATTCGCTTCGATGTTATTTATGCATTTATATTCTCGGGATAAAATTGTTATTTTTCCATTTATTGCGTTAACCGTTTAAATTCGTATTTGTTTTGATGAAAGTTAACCGTTTTATAAATTTATCCGAATTTACCGGAACGATAATAATTGGTGAATTAGTGTTTCACAAATTTTGCTTTCATATGTACAACAAATTTTTATTATTATTTTTCTTGTTTAATTTTGAAAGGGTTGCAAATGTTTTTCCATCGTTTTAAAAGTGGCTCAAAGTCAACTTTACTTTATAAAATTATTCGGAATTATTTTCATTAGTTAATTAAAACAAAATAATTTAATACATATTTATTTTCATGTAAATGACAATTTTAAGTAAGCCTTTAATATCAAATTAGCAATTAATTACTGGAATTGATAAATATAAATTTATATAGTAATACGAAACCGTAAAATGATTATTGTGTTAATTTGTGTTTAATACTACATATTTACTTAAACGTTTCCAGTAAATAATTCGATGTCATAAAATTAGCATTTTAATCTCATTTAGATTAAAGTATTATTGCAATAAAAAATGGTTATGCGTTTAGCATAAAGAACATTGCAGAAAATAATCCCTAGTGCTTAAAAATACATAAACTAATTATTACAAGCACAGTGAAATATTTTTGTTTTGTTTCAGGGCGCCAACAAAACCACATCGAACTGTATCAACTTAAACCCGGAGAAAAATAACAGGTAATTTATGGTACCAGGTATAAAAAATGCATAAGCATCCGAGGAAAGTTTAAGTTAAGAAAACAACAACTCTCCAAGCCAATATTAGCGTAATAAAGTTGAAATATATTTTTACTTCTTGCTATTTATTATACAAAGGGCGTACATTGTGGAGGCGTACACATACATCAGGAGTGAACGTGTGCCCGATGCATGCGTTTACCAATATAGAAGTTTTTGATTAAAAAAGTTGCTTAAAATTTAATCCGACGCGCGTTCTCTTGACGCGCATAAAAATAAATACATAATTCATTCTTCTTTTTCCGCCCTTCAACTCCTCTCACGCTTAATAAATAATCCGCCGGCTAGAATAACAAAGGGTGTTAATTAAATTTCGTCAATTAAAAATTTTCCTTCACCGATTTTTACCGTTTAAAACTGATATGTTGCGCTTATTTATTAAATCTCCATGAAATTTGTAATTAATTTTTTATTTTTTTTTATTCTATTTTTATTTTAAAAAAACTCACATTTAAGTATTGCAGAGTAAACAAAAATAAATAATCTACCTTTACTTGAAGGGTAAAAAAAAGAAAATAACGAAAAACAAAATATAGCCCCATTTCGTGAAACAAATGGCGATCACGAACGGTCGTCGCATGTAGCCATTTACTGCTGAGAAATCGAAATATCGCTGTAACATTAGGAAAATCTCCGTCCGGAGACAACAGCATCGGACATCAGTGTCCCGCCATTAATTCAGTGTCAAGTATCACGAGTCGTCCTTCGAACGAGGTCATATTTCACTTAACCTGCGATAAATTCCAGGACCTCCAGGACATTCGCTACCTCTCCTTTTTAGCCGGTAGAGGCAGAGACGGAGGCAGCGCACTTCGAACGCCCGACTAATGATGACATTATGAATTTATCTTATCGCGTCTGAAAATTTATCATCCGTGAAGAAATTATATTAGGTGCATGTAAAAAGTGAGCTCGCATCCTGCGGGAGACAGTCGCGCCGAGAGGAGCGCATCCTTCCGCTGTTTATACACTCGGCGTGCGGTAACCTTAATTGGTTACCATCTCTTTGTTTCCCATATCTATGCGCGGGATTTCCTTCTGCGCGTCCTTCCTTCGCAGAAGACCTCTTTTGTGGGATTATGTCTCTTGAATGGCCACTTATCAGCAAAGAGCAATTCTTACCTTAACAATACAATTTGAGGTAAATAAACTAGCTTAGGGGAGGTAATTTGAGGTCCGTGTGATTTCCCTGGAGTCGCTCGGAAAAACATATTCTCGATTGGAAATAAAACAAACAACGGACTCGGAAATTATTGCATTCGCAGAATTATTCGGCGTCAAAGTTATTATTGCATTAGGGCAATCGACTTTTTCTTTAATTGCTTATTTGTTTTTCATTTTCTCATTACAATTTGCATTACAAATAAAAATATAAAGTAATTTCAGTAAATGCTAAGTAAATAAAGGAAATTAATATTTTTCTTTTAAATGTAATAATGCAAAGAGACTTTTGATATAAAAACAATAAAACATTTGTCGAGAAAATCTAAGGAAAATGTAAAAAGGATACGTGCGGGTCAATTGAACTCGATCTCCCGACGTCACTATTTTTTTTTTCATACATTATGCGATTCTTCTATTTCGATATGTATTCCCCGTAATGCAATTTCCAAATCTGTGGACGCTATTTCGCCACACATTTTTCTTCCCCTATTACTTACTCACATCCCTCAATTCGTACGTCGTGTTTATAGATTCAGTGCGGTGTGCACTAGTCATATGTTATACATTTCCAAAAAAAGGTTTATTCACTTACCCTAATCCACAGAAAATTTTCTAAATTGATTTTTCGCAGTTTTTTTCTTCTTTAAATTGTGTAGCTTTTATCCACTATCCAGTATTTTTTGTACGATAAATGAAATAATGAAATATTTCAAATATTGTAAAATTTTATATAAAAATCTGAAATTTGAAAATACTTTTCCAAGGAATTTGTAGTTTTATTATTATATTTTTTATTTCAAATATTTTGGGCATTTCTTTATAATTCTATTACATTATTCAAAAATGATTAATGTTTAAAAATAACTCAAAAATCAATTGACCATTATAACTTACAAGTGACCGTTTACTTTTTATTTATTTATTTATAAAGTTTCAAACTTCTCACTTTAAAAAAAGTTAACTTTATTTTTTCTATTATATTAATTATATTATTTAGTAATTAATTATTATATTATTATATAATTTATATTATATTAATATTTATAAAAATACATTTGGACAATTTTTACTGTGCTGTGCAAAAATTTTAGAGCTCCCCAGTTTTTAACATTTGTTGATCGCTTCTTATCCTTTTTAACAGTGTGCTGATTTTTATTTATTTTTTATTAATCTATCTCAAATGCATTAAATTTCTATTTAAAACTATCTGGGTATCCCGTTTAGTTTTCTAGAAACTGAAGGTTGCAATTTTTTGATAAATACTAAATTTCCGGTCTTGTGGAATATATCAGGAAATCATAATTTCAGTTAAGTAGTTGGCTTAAAGATTTTGTTTATTTTTTATTTGCGTTTAAGACTTTTTAATCAGAAAATTTCTAAAATAATAGTGATCCCTGTTAAAAAAATCTGTAAGAGGCATAAAATTATTAAATTCCGTTTCTCGACAACTATTAGTGATTCAAAAATGGTTTCAACAGGCAATTAAAAGATTTTTTCGGCATTTAATAAGAAAATAAAAAATAGAAAAAGGACAGTTCTGCCAAATAAATAAAAAAAAAACTCTGTAACTTTCGCAAGCAAAAAAAAATATGTTAATCTTTGGAAAAATACAGGCTCAGTTTTGAAGTACCAAGTGACAAAGGAAACATTTTCATCATTTATAGAACTTGAATGCTAGGCAAGCAGTTCATTTAAATGTCCATAATTATAAAAAGTACTTTTTCAATCAACATTTCTTGTTTTATATTCGTAAATACGAAAAGCTGAAATGTTTAATAAAGATCATAATTTTTCGATAAAGGTAAATGCGAATATGAGGAGCCACAAAAAAGCAAATCCTTTCTGTTGCAGCGCATATAAACTTAAAGAGACATTAAAACGCTCTATAGTGCTGTTGCAATACATATGTATTGTAGCCGATTCGAAAATTGGTATAAAGCAAAACGATGGTCCGTCTAGCATACATGTAGAGCAAGTATTTAAATATTGATGGGACCATAAAAAAGGTGCTTATTATAGCCGCGTAACAATACGAGACGTGCACATCATCAACATGTTGTAAATTATGCTCACTACAATCGCACCATAAGAAATAAAAGCGGATGTTTAATGTCGCAGCCATAATTTAAATTTCGTCGTAAATGCATTCGTATGTAGTATAGTAGTATAACAAAAGCACAACTGATTTTGTTTCTCGGACTTTCGCAAATATACGTCGCGAGCCAAGTGTGTCTGTGCTCGAGTTTCCACGCTGAAAGGGATTTCGCATGTTGCGTGTGTGAATCTATATCTGTATTTGTGTGTGTTTGTGTGTGTGTGCATGCATTTATTACCGTTCTGCATTTACATTTATCAAGCCCGTAAAATGGTATCGTGAATGTCTGTACGAGGACGTAAATAATTAAACAATATTTCATAAAGCAACATAATGGCTCCAAAAGTGTATGCATGTGTGTGTCCACATGTATTTATCTCGTTTAGTCTCTTATTGCTGCTCTAAGTAATCCATTTTAAATTTAGGCTTTCATCTGCTTTATATGTTAATTTTTCATTTTGTCTTGTTAATTTGGTTCTCCTATTATTATAAATATTCATTATACCTTATAAATAATGCCCAATATTTAATTTATTTTTCAAAATTTCCAACAGTTTAATTAATTAAACAATTATTTATATGCTTCTTATTAAAAATGCTAAGTTTCAATTTAATGAAAAACATTTCAAATATTATTATATATTTTTTATTATAAGAGACATTTCTCAGTAGTAACATTAATATCTAATTTGAATCGATCTGAAATAATAAAAAAAAGGGTTTAAATTTAAATGCCCGGCGCCTTCACAGCAAGCAACGGTTGCATCACTTACCAGAAGAAAACAAATTTAATTAAATAATATGTGACATCAAGTCCGCAAGGTTTATGAGTCATGTCTGCCATAAATCTCCTTTTTATACAGAGTTTTATTTTAAGATAGATGGTCACTTTTATTGGGAGATATATTGTATGTTGAAGAATTTTTCGTCTCAATATTACTATTAGTATTTTCGAATTTTTCGTTAATTAATTAACTATTTCCAGAATTTAGTAATTTTCGATAACACCTTCTTTATTTTATTATTAATAATTAATTATTAATGTTGAGGGGATTACGCTGGCAGCTTTATTGAAATGTTGAATGTTGAATAACGACGATGCAAGCAGAATTCAGTATGATGACAATTAATATTTAAGTAAATATTTCGGGAAAATCACCTATTCCTTCATCAGTACTAGAATTCTTCAGACAATTCTTAAGTTGAAAATATACGCCATTTTGGCTTAGCGGAATATGTGATTATACTAAGGGATTTTATGTCAAAATCAATTTGGATAAAACTGAATTAAACACTTGTAGAATTAGAAACCAAAGGAAAAAATCACGGGGCACAAAGACGATGGATATTTAACTCTAGCGTTACGATGGTGATTGCGATGATTGGTACAAAAGTCATTAAAGGAATTGATATTTGAAAAGAAAATTGATTCATTCAAAATATCCAAGAATAAACCAATATTTTAAGTTAGTTTTTAAAGTTTAAAAATAAATATAATAGTCAAAATAAGTAGTTCTTCTCAACAAAAGTATTTTTCCATTAAAAAAGAAAACACGTATAATTGATTTTCTCTTTGGGCATATTTAAAAATAATTGCAGTGTTCATTTTAAATTATTATATTAATTAATCTAGACATAATGGTTAATAATAATTCCATAATTTTGTTGTTGACTTTAATTAGTTTATTCAAATTCTATTAATATAATCATAAATCAAATAATAATATAATGCTGACCTTTTAATGAGCTTTTATTTTAAACTTCTCAAATTTAAAGTGCTTTACGAGAAAATAATGATTTATTAAATAAAATTTACTAAATTTGAATACTCCACTTAATGCACACAAAAGCGCAAAAATTCTTAACTATCAGTAACAAACCTTTAAAAAGGGGGATACTGAACAACATTCAAAAGCATCAAGTAAAAAAAAAACTTCACTTTTATATGTAAACTTAAATTTATTTATGGCTGTGCATCCTGGCGAGCTCATTTTTATGCTTTGACTTGCAGCAGGATGAAGAATAATGAAAACTCAGCGTCAGATCCACCTGATGCTGGAGGGTCTTCGTCATCTCAGCAGCATCAGCCACGCTTGGGCTCTTCGTCCTACGACTCGAATAGGTATAGCTTTAAAATAGGAATCTACGGCTGGCGCAAGAGATGCCTGTACGTTTTAATCCTAGGACTCCTAGTAATGGTCATAGTGAATTTAGCTTTAACTTTATGGGTGCTTAAAGTTATGGAATTCTCCTCGGTAAGTAAGACCACTCACCATTAGGCTCTCATATCGTTAACTCGCGCTCTATCGCTAAACTTTTCTTTATTCACCTTCCCAAAAAACAAGAAATCAAAATTGCTACAAAATAGAGTGCAATAGCCCTTGATGAACAAACAAGATATTTATATAGAGACAAAAATTTTGGAATTTGAATTCCATAGAAAGCATTGGAAGCAATTCCAAAAACGAGACGTGCTTAATTTAAGAAATATAATGGGAATAATGAGTCTCTTGCCGCATAAAAATGTCTTTCCACCGTCGCGAAATTGTCCTGGTAATTATATCCTGAAGGTTTTCGCTTGATAATTATTCCTAACTGGAGCCCATTGCGCTTTGGAAGTGATAATAAAAATTTTAATCCGACTCTTTTGAAATGCTGACAATAACTTTGCCCCGTGTGAAGAGACTCCCTTTTGATAAACAGTCAAGAAAGAATCCTAGATTTAATTACCTCAATTAAAGTCCTTGTAACAATTGCACTATTATGCAACATGGAAACTTCTTATTTCCATCTAAAAAAGCTTTTACTTTAAATGTTCACTGGATTTTCTTTCTGTAAAAGTATTTTTTATTTCTTTTTTTTTAAGATTTCTTATTTTTTTAATATAAAAAACTGTTCTTTTTTAATAGTGTGTAATTATTTAATTAAATAATTTCGGCATATAAAGGTAAATTGTGTTCTAAAGTAACCACAAGTCTTGAGATATTAATTAAAATTTTATTCGCAAGAAAGTGCGAAAGTTATAGCTTATTAAAGTCCTTTATCATCGCCCGATCCGACGTCTCGCGCTAATTAGCGTACACTACATCTCTAATTACCGAAATAGTGATTTATCGTGCGATGCTTTTTTCGCGCGCTCACCAACTTTTAACCGAATATCTTTCCAACCATAAATTTCCCCTGGGTCTTCGCGTTACTCACAATAAGATTTCAATAATTCACTATAATGCCGATTATATACCCTTTTCCTATACTGTACCCTTCAATAAAAGTCGTTACATAAATAAACTCATATTCGATGATTAATTTAACTTAATTTATTTTAGCATTTACTTCATTTTAGTTTCTATTGGAATTTATTTTTTCAATATTTTTTTTTGTAGGAGGGAATGGGCCAACTGAAAATCGTCGCAGGTGGCTTGAGATTGGAAGGCACCGCTTACGTCCTGGACTCGCTAATTACGAGCAGGATACGTTCGAGGACGGGGCAATCCATATTAGTGGAGTCGAGCAGGAACCTGACCCTAACGACGAGGGACGGGCGAGGAAATTTAGATAATATATTATATTTAGGTATGAATTTGCAGGTTTCATTGGAGTTGCTGCGCAATTAGATAGAAGGGCACTTTCTTATTGTTTCGATTCGCAGGAAATGACCGTTTCGAGTGCCTAGCAAACAATTTCAAAGTGATGGACGACCGAGGGCATTTGCTGTTCTCCGCCAACCAGCAGGAAGTGGTTCTCGGTTCCGACTTGCTGCGGATCACCGGCGAGGGTGGAACTATCCTTCGAGGATCGGTACAAACTCCTCTGGTGCGAGCAGAATCCGGACACGACTTAAGGTAAAATTAACTTTTTTTTCCTATAAAATCAACAAGAACAAAAAAAAACTAAATTGAACTCTAAATGAAAGTTTTTTTTTTCTCTTTAAAAATATAATCCCGGTGCCTTCACTTCCGAAATTCACAGTGTCAGATTGTTGTTTAATTTACCGATCTTTTTTGTTATTTTTGTTGCTTAATTAGATCTTTAGAATTAGTTATTTGAAATTTGCTTAAAATCTTTAACTTTTTGCTTCAAAAAAATAATTTAATTGGCTATTTGGTGTCATTGCTCCCTTAAGAAACTTAAATTGTCCAGGTCCTTTTTGGCTCCATTGGTGCTTTTGAAAATTAGCTTTTTTCTTTTTTGAGGCATTATATCGATTGAAAATTATTTAGAATTTACACATCTTGGAAAAAAGCAACACAATAACAGTTTTGGATACAGCAAATACGGCTCGGTTTTCTCTTTCCCTGTTTAAATCTTTTTATTTTTATTATTTTTCCCGTCTCTCATTAGTTTCATTTATATTTATTGTTTAATGACGTAAACGGTAATTAATCTTCTTATTTTTCTTTTATGTAAGATAAAATCAATACGTCTCTTTTAATAAAAATAAAACCCTAAAAATATATTGACAATAAAAATTAATTACTTTAACGACATTTTTATTTTCTTTCAAAGATATTTTTATCCTTTCTGCATTCTCAAGTGCTTTTTTATTACTTTCGGATATTTAAAACTGGGAATAAGTATTTTTATCGATTTCTTTAACATTGTTTGCGAGTGTAGATTTAATAGAAGTAGCCAATTTTGAGCAGATGTGTAACTTGCAAGATATACGATGGTGCAAGGAACCAGTCAAAATGCAAATCTGGACCACTTTATCACACATTTCTTATTCTTAGTCTTGCCGTATTGCTCACACGGCATCATACAGTCGCCATCTAAAGCCGGCGCATAAACTTTGCCGCTGATGCGGACACTGTATTCCCTTTCGTCAGTCATTAACAAGTCCGCAAAACAAATGTTATTTAGATAATAACACGATCGTTATATGCATTGCAGACTGGAATCGCCCACGAGGACCCTCGAAATGAGGGCCCCGACTGGAATCAGCTTGGAGTCGCGAGCGGGCGACATAAAATCCGTCTCGCTCAACGATATCAAACTGCGATCTGTCGAGGGAGCTATTAGGCTCGACTCGAGTGCGATCCTAATGGACAAGATACCCACTGCCATACCGAGTACCAAAGTTACGCAATCCAAGAGCCACGACATCTTCCAATTGTGTGTCTGCAACAACGGCAAACTGTTTCTCGTTCCTCCGCATCATATCTGCTCTGACGACGGCGTCCTTTGTCGATAGTTCGGGGTACATACTGTAATTAATTCTCTGTTCATGCAAAATTTGGTGGAAAAGATTGGTATTAGTAACGGGTACAATGGATACTGAATTGCGTTTATAATATTTTTTATGAATTATTTAAAAATGTATTTTAATTATTTATTTTTTGGGATTATAATAATTAGAACCATTCAGTGCTTTAATATACTAATGCAAATAATTTTTTGTCTAAGAATTTTACAATGAAATTAATAAACGAAAATAATGCCTTTATATAAAATTTAAAATATCAAATAAAAAGCAGAGCAAACATAAAATACCAAATAAAAATTGAAGTATAAAATTCTTTTTGTTTATGCACAATAAATAAGAATAAAGGTTTAAAAAAAACACGATTCATCCATCACTCATTAAATGATTAATTAGTTACAACTATAAATAACAGCAGTCATAAAAAAACACAAAATAGAATAATTCATTATGAAATATGTTTGAAAATGTAACACTTTTATTTTCATATCACTAATTACACAAAACATTTTCCTTGACAATCGCTTTACATATCCTATTATAGAACAAATAAAAAAAAAATAACGGACAACTAAGAATTTTCGAATAATTTAAATAATTTTAAGGGAACTTTTATAAATATTAATTTTTAATTTTCAATAGGATTGGAAAAATGACCCGTTACGTCGTGTATCTAATATAATAATCCATATGTCAAAAAAAAAAAAATTTATGACCAACAGTGACCATTTCTTGTTTCTAATGATATATTTATTACGAAACGCACTAAAAAGTAACCGATGTTTAATCACATTTCTTGAACCCCGTGTTTTCAATGTGATAATAACGAATATTCGGTGAGAACCCTCTTCAGTAGCCGCCTCCACTATCAAAATGTTTATATTCAAGTATAAAGTGTACATAAATTGTAGTTGTAATATAAAATGCGCGATTGTAAATATGTGTAAGATATGTTAGGGCGAAAAACATTTGCTTTTCGTTTTATGTATATGAAGAGAGAAGCCATTGAAGATGAAGGAAGTTTTATAAACTAAGTATAATTTATAAAATATTATGTTTTAGTTTTAGTATGCTAGAAGCGACTGTTGAAAATTTGGCAGTGGTTAAATGTGCAAAATTATGTATTAATAAATTATAAGGGTAGTTGTTGATTAAATTTTAACACTGGTTTATGGTATTTGTGGTCTTTTATTTTCAGAGGTGATGGTCTAAGTCTAAATGGTGATGGGTTTTTGCATTTACTGGTGCTTTCCAATTTTTATTATTTATTTGATTGTTTTTTTATTGTCCAAAAGTAAAGTTAAAGCTATATTTTTAGGACTTTTCTTTTAGTGATGAATGTTAAAGAAAGGAATTTTTTGTTTTCTTTGGGTTTCTGGTTGGTTTCGTAGTTTCTGTCTTTGCTGTAGTTTGGGAATTAATAATTAAATTAAAAGTAAATTACCGGTAACAGGAATGAATTAGTAATATTCACTTTAACTGTTTAATTATTTAGTTTTCATGTTGGGAGATAAATTTCTAGTTACAAATAGGAATTAGATGCTGTTTCTTAATACAAACTTTCCCAAATCACACTTTCTGGTAGTATTTAAATCATAATTTTCGTATTTCATTAGTATTATGTCGAATATAATTGGTTTTAAAATCAGTGGTGTATTGCACCCTGTAATTATCAATTAAACACTACGAGGAATTTAGAAATTTTATACTTAGAAACTTTTACAGAGAGATTTTCTCTGATGTTTTTTTTATGCTTTATGAAAACCGATTTTCATTTATTGGTGGCAAATTTCTTCTTCATTTTTTAATTTATTTGACAAGCGTATAAAAGTATTAATATGCATAAATTTATAGTGTCTTTTAGTGAAAGGTTTGCAATAATTGATTATTTAATGGGTTTTCTAATATACTTTTTGATTTTGATTTCTACGTTTTTAACGGTTGGGAATTCGGACATATGGAACTGTAGATAGTAGAAAGTAAGAATTGCAAATTATTTATTTAAAGATGGGATAAAAAACTCAATATTTTAATTAAATTATTTGTGATATTAACTTTTTTTTATAATCATCAATACCTTAAAGTTAAATTAATATCATTGACTAATAAGTACAAAAGTTTATAGTCAAATTATTCTAAATTTCGAACAACTTTGTAATTATTCTTTTCATACTTTGATTCAATGAGACTTTCTAATCAATTAGTTTTTTTTTCGGATGCTGAAACGGTAGAAGAAATCACAAAAAAAAACTATTGGCAAGTTTTTGTTTTCCTTTATTACTTTATTATTTATTAAAATCTCAATTATTATTACAAAAACATATTTACATAATTTATAAGTTAATAAATTAATGAAATAATTCACTATTCTAATATTTAACAATAATTAAATATATTATATCAAATACAAGTATTATTAAAACTAACATTTGTTGCATTTAAAAAATTCAAAATATATTTAAAAATTTATTAAAGTAGTGAAAAGTAAAGTAAATTCCTACGTAAGATCAACTAATGCAGAAACAAAAATAATCTATTAAATGATTCTTGGGAAAAGCATTAACAAATCACAAAATTTAAATTAAATTACATTTTAGCAACCCCTACCGTGGAACCAAATCCACCCTTTACCGAATCCCGACCAAATACCTGTATATAAAAGCCGATTTTTGGTTCCAATTATCAGTCTTCCAGTTGCATCCAACCCTTCGAACAAATAGTATCATCTCAGTTCACATCCAACTTTGTTAGTTCGTTTTAGTATGTGTGTTTAGTACTTACAACATTTTTTATATGTAGTACGGAACACAAATACTATAATTGACTAACATTTCATCCTTGGGGTTGCTACAATGGTTTCTTTATTTTATCTGATAGATAAGTTAAGTGAGCATATTTTACTCTGCAGTTTTTTCGCAATATTACTTGTAGAGTACTATTGTGCTTGCTTAATTTGTTTTATCATATTTTACTTTCTTTATTATTTAATTTATTGTTTTGAATATTTTTTGCTACTAATACTGTAGAGAGTATGGCTTGGTACATATATTTTATGTAAATAATATAGTACGGCCTGTACTCCTTCAATATTGTTAGTGCTTTTCCCAATTTTATAATTATTTATGATTTTGTTGATTATTAATTTTTGCTAATCTAGCTTGAACACATAGTACCTGTACTATTTTTCTTACAGTACAATGTGTTCTCGCTAAAATGGCAGGATTTATTTCATCCAATTTTAAAATTATAAAATTCACAAAATATAATTGTGTAATAAACAAATTAATATAAACAATAAATGCCTTTTAATAAATTACAAAATTAAACATCAAAACTAGAATATTTATTAGTCTTACTAATTAAATTATAATAACAACAATCAACTGCTTCTGGACCATCTAAACTATTCTTCACATATTTATTAATTTTTTTAGTGCCTTTGATTTGGTTCCATCTGCTCATTCCGTGCCTATTAAAATGCATAAAGCCTAAAATATTGGTGCGAAGAGCTAAACTTAAGGTATCGTGTCTGTCGGTCCATTTATCCAGCAAACACTGAATAGATGACAAAATATCAAGAGCATTTTGCGCGTCCTCAATTCGTCCGAAATAATTACAATAGTTTTCAAACAATAACGAAATGGTTGTGTACGGGCTAACACACAATTCCTCCACTAATGAGTCCATGTTGCAGATCAAATTGCCGGTGCTGGGATCGAATTTTGGATTCAATATGCGACCAAGTGCATGGAAAGTTCCCAGTGTTTCATCTTTGCACGGATTCTTAAGGGTGACACTTCTATTGTTGCGTTTGCGTTTCGATCCAGGCTTCGCTTCCATTAGTTTACTCAAAGTTGGTAAGTTATTCGATCCTAAACATTAATTATTAAACTATTAAATTAAAAATGATATGAAATTTAAAAAAAAATACCTTTCAGAGCTGCCAAGTAATATAAATTTATAACACATCTAATATCGCCCATTGAAGAAGCAATTATTGCTTCCTCAACCTCTGAAGAAGGTATTTTAAATAAATTGGGTTTCTTTAGGACTAATTCTTTAGCTCTTTTAATGGCTCCTTTTAGTAGAGTATTTGCGCAACTGTTAAATCTAAAGAAAAAAATTTATTAATTAAAAATTATTAATATTTTAGTTGTTTTTACTTACGTTATATGTCTGATACTAAACTGCGTCTTTAATTGATCTGTGAATAATATATTTTCCAAGTTTATATCTTTTGATGAAGCATCTGAACAAATAAATATCAATGCAACGTTTGAACAATTATCCACTTCACTAAAAATTAAATAAATATATTTTTAAGATATTAAATTAATTAAATAATTAATTAATTCAATGAAAGAATGTTTGTTAGCCATGGCATTTACCTTAAACATGATTGGAATTCCAAAGGATTCCTTAAGAATAAATTAGGAAAATCCTTAACAATTACAACTTTTTTAAATTTACTGTTGCTCAGCAAAGAGGGAAAATTTGACTCTGTTATAAAGTCCACAAATTTGTTGGCTTGTCCTCCGGTGTAAGGAGTATTATCTGTTTGGACATCCACAGGATTAATCCATTCAATAAAATTTATTCTGTGCTTTTTGCAGAGCAGTTTAACTGTTAGTGCTTTGCCACTACCAGTAGGACCTGTAATTAATAATTTAGCAGTGCTTTTGCTTTTCCCAGAGTTCAATACAAATAATTGAAGCCATGTTTCAACTTCGTCGATTTTTTTGCTATGAACTGCCAAATCTTGTACTGACTTTGGTTCGATGGCTTTAAAATAATCAAAATTACTAAAGGTATGAGTGGTTCCTATTTTTTGCAATTTTTCAGCCTCAGTTTCTTGAATTAATGATAAGTTTTTTGTTGGTTGCTTTTCTAACAGTTTCTGTTCAAAATTTAAAGATATCCATTTCTGTAAATAATAAAAAACGTATTTATTATGTAAATAATTGCAAGTTATTTTTAATTACCTTTTTTGAGGACATATTGATTCATTTAGAATCAATTTATATTTTTTTAAATAATTTGTTTACGTTTTAACCAGATGATTTTGGCAGTTTGGCACGGGCAATTCTGACAGTTTCAGGGGGACGTCAAAATTTCTGTCAAAGCTTGTTATGCTCGGTGTGTTAAGTTTTAGGTTAACAAAAAAATAATTTTAAGTTTGAAAATGTTTCCCTTAATCAAAGAAACAATTACAAAACACATTCAAAGCCTGAAAGTGTTAAACAGAGGCTTTCATTTATCATATCCATGCAATGAAATTCAAAAATTAACTCGTCTGAGAGTTGTTGATAACAGTGAAATAGGAAAGCGAGCTATGGCTGAAGGAAAGCCCCCAAAGTGTATTCATGTCTATAATAAAATAGGAAAAGGCTACATAGGTATGAACAACCATTATTACTGATATGATTTGTTTATTATTTATCTTTATATTTCTTCAGGTGATAAAGTTCTAGTAGCAATTAAAGGTGAGAAAAAGAAGGGCATCTTGGTGGGATTGAAAAAGCATCAGAAGAACAAAATAGCAAAATTTGATAGTAATAATGTTGTTCTCATTGATGACAATGGATCTCCTTTGGGTACCAGAATACATGTGCCCATACCAACTGTTCTTCGAACAATATTAAAAGAAAAAACCTTTGCTAAGGGTGCTGATTACACTAAATTATTAGCGATTGCTTCAAAGTTTGTATAAACTTATTACTATTTTGTTTTTTTATTCATATATCTATTTAAATGTTCATTTATTTTTAAATGGACTTGTTTCTTTGGTGAAATAAATTTTCATTGGATTAGTTTATGCTGCTAATAATTTTAATTTGTTAGAAATTAATTAAATAAAAAGTTCAACATAAAAACCAATTTTTATCAAAAATAGCCCTTTGGATTTTTTAAATTTTCACCCTCATTTTAAAGATAATTTTATTCTTTGTTAAAATCAAAAATTAAATTTTATTTATGTCTTTAGTTGTGCACAAATACTTTTAAGGATGCGGGGTCCATTACTCCATTTCTAGGGCGAGTGCAACATGCAAATCAATTTTTCTCCAAAGGTAGGTACAATTTTTTTTTTGTACTATTCTATTTTAAGTTTTTTTTTTCTGGTAAAATATAGGGTGCATTATCAGTTAATAAAATCTAGTATAAAATTTTATTCATTTTTTTCCGGTTTCCCGGAAAAAAAGAAACTATAAACTTATGTTATAAATAATTAAAAGAAAAAACAGATTTGACATTTTATTAGCATTTTGAACTCAAAACATAATTAAAACAAATACAAAAACAATCACATAAAATAGTATTATAGATCCTTAGCCTATAGTTAAAACAGCCAAAAAATTAATTATATTATAAAATTTAAAAATAGTTATCAAATAAATGCATAGCCCCAAAGTAGAATAATAACAATTATTACTTCGCTATTAAAATTCCATTTTTTGCATTTAAATTTGAAACTACCCCTCTTACCCCTTTGTCAATTTGTATTTCATAACAAAGTAGGTAGCAATTCTCAATCCAAAATATTGAATGCAAAGACACATTATGTCGTACCAGTAGTTATGCAAGTCGACGCCAATTTCTGAAATAAAGTCCGCACCGCGACTGTAGAGGCAATAGTCTTCTTCTGGGCATTGCCATTTCGGCCTGTTCATGCCGAACAAGGCTACCGATAGACTGCTCAAGCAGTACTTGAAATATGCAAAATTAGAAACGTAACGTACAAGTTGCGAGAGATCTTTCAACATGAATCCGAAGCCGCTCAATAGCATCAGCGGTGTCAGAATACAGGATCCGATAAAGATGCCGTTCTAAGAAAATATAGAATTTAAATTTTAAATTGCCAGAAATTATATTATTGTTTCTAACTTACTACTAATTGAAGGCAGGAACCAATGAAAAGACCTAAACTTTCTGCTATTAATGTAACCATAAGGCTTCCCAAACAGAACATGGCAAATCTTTTCAGTTCCAATAATTGAGATGTCATTACGTAAAGAATTATTGATGTGGCTGTTGCTATTATTACCTAAAAATAAAATTAAAATAATAGATTCTTCTTCTGGACAGAAAGATACAGTAGATTGTTGGTAGACTTAATTATTGTCAATATCATTATCAAATTAATACATTTTCTAAATATAATCTCGAAAGAATTGAAAAGGAATGTCAAGTTTGTTGCTGTTTTTAAGATTGGTCCTTAAAATTGTTATTTGATATTGTAAGATTTTAAAATTATAAAAAAATTCAAACAAACTCATAGTCAACGATAACTTTCAGGGGTATAAAATAATTTACTAATAATTTTGATTAAAAAAATAGTTGCCGATATTTGCTTTTGAATATCTCTTAATTAAATAATAATAATTAAAGTAAAATTAATTACCGCAACTGGAATTTCTGTAAGTGTACAGGCCACCAAGTAGTACTTTAAACGGTAGTAACCATTAAATAGTTCCTTCTTTAGAACCGATTTCTCCTTTGGAACTGAAACAAACGAAAGTGCTAATCATTACAATCTGCAAATCTTCTCTATTATTAGTACTTAATTACTAATTACTTACAATATAGGATGGTTATCATTAGGATCGGTTGTGTGTTGCACATAATAAAAGAAAGTAATAAATAATAGTTTTGCAACATTTTCGTGGCATCGTTTCCACAATTTATGTAAATCAGCCCAATGAGCGCCATTGTCATAATCACTCCGCAAATCCGTAAATATGTTGACCCCTAAAACATAAAAAAGTTTTAAGAAAACATAAACATAAAAAAATATGAATTTATTTTTTAATATTCCATTTTCATTTTATTTTATGTTTGTTTTGTTTTTGTAAAACAATGGTTAAGACAGTTTGTTTGGTAGGTATTATGTAATATTAAGGAAATTTTGTATTTTTTTTTCAAGGTTTGTAAATTTAAGTTTGCAATCAAATAAACAAATCTAATTGAAATTTTGATCATGCCTTACTCGTAGTACATGTTTTTCCTGTAAATATTTTAACATGTATTAATAAATTGTGTCTTCTTTTTCTAAACCAGTAATACTACAATTTAATCTTAAAAAATAACTTGATTAAAGAGCTGGTTTATAAACATTTCAATTTATATTAAATAAAACGAATTATAAAATAACAAAAATATACGTAAATTCATATCAATAGTGTCATAGTTATTATTCCGTAAACGAGATCTTGTTTTATTAATTGCTTTATTTATAAGAATTTAATTTTTAACTCATTACGACTAATTTAATTTTTTTAAATTAATTTGTTCTCATTATTGACTTAAAATGGCTTTCTAGCAATTTATACAGTGAAAAAGTAAGTTATTTCACTTGGATCAAATAATTATTAGATGTTTAATTTTAATTATTGCGGAAATGCAAATAAGAAAAAATGCTTTTCCTTTAGAATTTTAATACTTATACATATAGTATAAATTACAAGTTTACTGGTACGGCTCAGCCGTTAGAAAGTGAGTTATTAACAATGTTACAAAGGCGGAAAATATACAGTATACATCAGTGCTTTTTTGTAAAAATATAAAAGAAAAGTATATTTTTAACCATTTACCTCTACAATTTACTTAATTTCGTACGTGAAAAATTTTCAATCGGTTCACGTAGCTAAGCTGTGTCATATTTATTGCAAAAATAATCCTATTTAATTTAAAACGCTATTTTATTATTATTGTAATTTTAAAGAAACAAAAATAAATATTTTAAGATTAAAAATTAATTATAATTATCACTTATAAAATTTTTGTCATTTAGAGTTTGTTTGCAATTACTTAAATAATTTTTAAATTGTTTTCCGACATAATTTTAATGAGGTATCGTTTGAAATAAAAATATTTTGAAAGAAAAATTGACGGAAATTTAATAAATGTAGCGCGAAATCTAAAAATTTCGAAACACTTAACATTTGAAAAGAAAAGCTATAACTGGCAACATAATCAGTAGAATTCGAAACCATATTTCAATTTGATTTGTTAAAACAAAATAGAAATAATAATTAAATATTTCCCAACAAATAATTTTACGATTTGTAAAGATAAATGAATTTGTGCTCAATTGGGTAATTGCAAGAAAATTCTTCGATATAATTCTGGTGAATGAACTGAATGAAAGAGGCTCACCTTGTGTTTCCATAGTTTATAAAGCTGCCATTTACACAGTTTACAAAATTCATAACCGCTAGATAAATTTGTCTTTTCGTTTTTGTGCTCTTGAACTTTGCATTCCTGATTCGAAGAGGTGTATTTGAAATTCGCACCATTAGCGATGGCTTCCGACATCAATTCGATTTTATCGATACCATAATCGCCACTGGCCAATTCGATTACTGCAAACGATATTGAAAGAACTCTTAGCAGCGTTTGTGGTTCATGCTTTGTATTTATGTGCAATAGTGAATATTGAAATGGTAAGTGAATTGACTGAAGAGAGCGTGTATACCGTAGTCGGCCGGATTGGTGTAAATGCTGCACGGCAAGCCGATTCGGTCCAAAAACGGCACCAATTGCTCAACGTCGCCTTGATAGATACATATTCCTGCCGAGAGAACGTAAACATTATCGAATAATCTGAAGATGCTATCCGATGGTTGATGGATTGTGCAGATTACAGTTCTGCCTTGTGTGCACAGTTTCTTCAATTCGTTAACGCACTGATAACAGGATTGGATGTCCAGTCCCCTAAAATAGGACCAATCTTTTAATTAATTATAACTGTTTTTGCATTAAATTAATTATTTGTTATATTATTAAATAATAAGGTTTTTATGTTTTAATTTGGCTGGTAATTTTGGACTTTAAAGTTATGTTAAAAAAATTGGTTTACGTGGTGGGTTCATCCAAGAAGAGATACGTGGGATCACTAAGAAGTTCTAATGCAACAGACAATCTCTTTTTCTGACCGCCAGATAGTTTGGAAGTCATTGTAAATCGATTCTCTTCTAGTCCAAGGCAACACAGCACATCGTAAATCTAAAATTTATATCCTTTTTGAATTTTAATTTCCTCATTTGTGCAATATTTAGCATACTTTTTTACTCTTTTCTTCCTTTGAAATATTTCCTAATTTGAAATCTGCTGCATAGAACATGTTTTCCTCCGCAGTGAGATAATCGCACAAATTGTCATCCTGCGTAATGTAACACGACACTTTTTTAAACTTTTTAAGGTTCCTGGTATACCCATCCAAGGATATTTCGCCGCTAACGTTACATGTGACGAATCCTGTTAATATATTCAACAGACTGCTTTTCCCAGCTCCCGAAGGCCCCATTATTGCAATCAGTTTTCCTGCCGGAAACGATCCATTGATTTCGTTTAGGATTTTCTTTTTGCCTGCAAATCGAAAGTTTTCGCTGCGTTTTAATTTTCTTAGCCTAAGCATACAGACCTTTTAATGTTTCCACAGTATAAGTAATATCAGAAAATTCCAGTGATGCCATTGTTTGCTTTCTTTTTTCACTTAAGTGGTGATTTTTGTTTCTTTTTTTTTTTAGTTTTTGTGTAATCAAACAATTATTACTTTTGTTATAACGCGTTAGTATTTATTTAGAGCGCGGTGGCCGCTTCATTATTACTGAGCCATTGAATCGCTTTTCAATCTTTTAGCATTACATTAACATTTGCTCCCACTTAAAATAAGCGCTATATCATGCTTTTCTTTTTCATATTGCCCGCTGGCATTCGCTAAGATAATTACCGGTAAGTATCTATTGGAAAAATTACCTTCACTTTCTTCTTCTGTAATGTATTCATTTATATGTTTGAATTTATTAAAAGAGTTTATTGTAGAAATTTAAAAGTATTTTATTTCTTTAATTTGCTTTGCAATGGAGATTTTTTTTTTGTGATAAATAAAATTAAAAAGTAGTATTTCAGAGAAAATAAAGTTTTTGATAAATTTAAATTGTATCTTAATTATTTTACAGTCTTCCTGGAAATTAAGGTAAATGATTTAAATATTACAAGCAATTTATAATCACTAATATTTATTATGTATCACTTAGGTATTTCTAATTCTCTTTGTTTAATTTATTTTTTTAATTCTACAAAATCAAATTTTAATATTTGAGAAGTTATTATTTTTTTAATTTCAACAATATCAACTAATTATGTTTTACTCTTTTAAAATTTTAAGCCCTTCCCTATTGTAAGTGCCTTTTTTGGACAGCAAGGGCAGCTAGGCACTGTATGAAGAAATGTTAAAATGTAAAATTAGTCTAAATCTGTAAAACCATATGTAACCATTGACTTTTTATTATTTATTACAGACACTGCATATACGTTTACAGCGATGTAAGTTTATTATGCATATAGCCTTTGTTTGATTCATTTTTATTGCAGCCATTATTTACAAGTACTTTAAAGAAAATAAGTCGTATTCATAAATGCTTTAATTTATTATTCGTACATTATGTTATTTTTCCAATGTGAAAACAATGGACAACTAAAAAACAATGTGTGGTATCTACGTAATTACGACAAGGGAAAATTAACTAATTATTAAAATTATTCAGAATTTCGGATTTAAATGGAAATGTTCGAATCAGTCTATACATAAATATTAATTAATTAAGGTGCAGCCAGAATGTCTAGTGGCCAGATAAAAAATTATTTATTTTCAATTATTATTAATGATTTGATTGCAAATTCGTTGGATATTAAGTTACTGACTTTTATATGGATTTTCTTAAATCAGAAATGGTGTTTAATTCTATTAAAAGTAATTTTAACTTTGGTTTAAAGCTGTTTACTACATTTTTTAACAAATTTATAAAATCACTTTTTATGTCTAAATCTAAAATATTTATTTTAAAATGTGCACACAAATTCATTAATAACTTTAGATCTAATTAAGATATTGAAGTAGAGTAACTGTCTTTATTATTAGTGCCTTTTTGGACAGATTGGGGCTGTTACTCTTTGTATTTCTGTATACTGAGAACGCACTGTATGAAGAAATGTTTAAAATTGTGGTAAATTTCTTAAAACTGATGGATTTTCACGCGGAAAAAAAGCTACATATATTGTAATTTTACAAGGAATCAAAATTTAAGCTAAAAATCTTTGAATTATTTATTACAATATTACTTGTTTTTGAGATTTTAGTATTTTTTATTGATTTTTTTAACTTGTTTTTTTTTTATATATATAAAAGATTAAAAAAAGATTTTTAGTTTAAATTCAATATTTGTATAATAATTGAATAACATTTATAATTAAATTAAAATAGAATTTATTTTTATGTTGCAGTATTGCATTGGCGCGTCGTCCCTTATGAATCATCCCTTGCAGCGCAGCAGTGGGGAGCGATGCGCTCAGTGCGCTCAGTCCGCCACCGGCCGCCGCGGCGTTCGGACGCGTCCCGCAACGGAATTTTCCGCGAACTCGTCTTTCTTTACATCGCGTCCCGTCTTCCGTATCCCAATAATGGATTTAAGGATAAAGCATACAAGGATATTAAGGAATACTGATCTTGTAGTTATTATTTTTATTATTTATTAATTTTCTGTCGAAGTCATTTTAGTTTACTTAATGATAATTTAATTATTTTTATAGTTAATTAGGAAATTCATTTTAATAATTACATGTTTTTTTATTGCAGGGATTGGATGCACTCACCCTCACTCGCTCAGCAACCCTGCGATGCAATTTTACTCTTCGAAGGAATAATGGATGGACACCTTATTGAAGGATGTCTACTCCTGTAAGTAGTTTTCTTTGTCAATGTAATTATTAATACAAATAAGAAATAATAAATTAAATCAGGTTTTCTAGATCTTTTTATTTTTATGACAAATTTATAAAAGTAGTTTTTCTTTGAGTACCAAATTAAATTTACTTATTTAAACAATTATTATTAATTATTTAATTCGCACAAATAATTTTGAAATATAATAATAAGCTGAAATTGTTATAAATAATTATTTTTTCTTTGTTGCAGATAGTTCAACAAAGAGCATGTCAGGTATTTTGCGGCAAAAGTTTTTATAAATAAAATTAAAGTCTAATTTTGACTTTAAATTTTTATATCTCGTAGCCCTTTAGCGGTTTATATTTAGTTGTAAGTCAAATTATTTTTAAAGTTTTCGACAATTTTCTCCCCTCATTGTTTCTTTCCCTAATGTGGTTTTCTCTCATCTCGGTCATTTTTATGCAGACGGGTAATCCATGCAGAAGTAGTTCGCTCGCTCCCAGACTCGAA
>JASKGO010001023.1:0-50984 GCA_030556065.1 Holobus sp. GC000080
CCGGGCCCGTGGCTCAGTGGTCCGAACTCTCGGTTTCTATACCGGTGGTCATGGGTTCGATCCCCACGGCCGGCAAGATATGGGTAGTGGTGTTTGGGTAGGCATCCCCATCACCAAGGCCGAAGGACCTTCGGGTCGATAGCCTCCCTGTGCTCAAAGCACAGAAAAAGTACATTATATATATATATATATAAAAAACCGAAAAATTAAATTAATGGAAAATTCGAATACCTTGTATGTCAGCTTAAGTGCACTGACAATAAAATCTAAAATCGGCCATTATCGCGCTCGATCTTCGTCCAATAAGCAATTAAATATTAATAAAAATTAATCAAACAGTGAACAATGACACATTGGGCTTCGGCTGCACAGCATCCAGTATCCACCTACAACATTTTCTCTTCGTAGTTGTGCTCGCGCTCGCGGTGACAGACATCATCTACATTCTACATCTCCGCATATCTTTCATCCGCGTCATTAGGATGAGTGAAATCGGCGAAAATTTGATACAGCTACTCGTCTTACACACACCACACAAACAGCATTTTCTGCACTGGTTCAATGTATCTCTATACATATCTATTAATAAATTAAATTAAGCGTGTATGAGAGGAGAAGATCGCGAGGCTTTATTGGACATAATTTTTATTAATTTTTCCCTGTAGACGGCCTTTTCATTAGCAGAAACTCGGATGAGATGCGCTCCACATGCGTGAACAATGTCGAAGTATTACGGCGTCCTTGCGAAAGTAATTAAAACTTGTATTATATACCTGAAAAGCTATAAAGTACTTCTTCGATAATACGCGGACGCCAAAAATATACAGGGCGATCGAAACGAATACAAAACAAACAACTAAATTTTGTCAATGAAACAACATATCAAAATTAGCTGCGCTTCGAACAGTAGAGAGCAACCGTGGAGAGCAAACAAGGTCGCAGTAATTAATCGAAGACTTTTCTGTGACTCTCGAAATACGAAACGAAACAAAAGAAAAACAAAAAACGGTTACGTAACTGATCAATATTGAAAGAAATGTATTAATAAATTAAATAGCGGAGGCACGGAAATCAAAACAAAGGAGTGAAATCAAGTAAGCGACGGAACCACGTGGTGTCCTAAGCACAAGGAAGATACAGCGAGCTTTTGTTATGAGGGCAGCGTGGAGGAATCGATAGGAACACGCGCCGCAGCCCCCTAACCACACCACGGCGGGCGGTAGACGCCGTAGACGCCGCTACCCCCAACTGTAGGCGAGGAGTGAGAATCTCAAGGGAATCTTGGTCGTTTTCTTGGACGCCGCCGTCGCCGTCGCGGCGTCCATTGGGGAACTGCATGGATGAGAAGGCAGCGACCGACAATGCGCCAATTAATTTCTTAACGAACCGCGAGAGTCGGCCGGTCGCTAGGTCGGCCGTTCGGACTGAAGACTGCAGATGAGGAAAAATGCGGCAGGAACCTTTATGCAAATTCGGTGCCCCGTTTCTCAGAATGCACGTCCGCAATTATCGGGAGTACTTCGGGTTATAAACAACGTATCGCTGCAGCAGCAGTTAACCCTTTTTTTTTTAATGGGCAAGTCGTATAGTCGTATAATACGTCGGCGAGACGAGTCGCAGGTACGCAATGGGCAAGCGGCAACGGCAAACGCTAAAAGACTATTTTAATTATGCGCGAAGTTAATGAGTAACGTATTAGCAATGATTCGATAGGCGAGCAGCAGCACTAAGTGCGCTAAGCGGATCCGTTATGGTTGGTGTTCGGGAGCCGTTCGCCAAGAGGCTATTAACGCTGCTCCTTTGATCCGAAGTCTTGTCTCGTCTTCTTCAAACGGACGGACTGAACGAGCGCACAAGTGCCGCGGCATTGTAATGCGTGTGTACGTACCAATTGATGCTGCGTGTATTCTCTTCCAGGACCACTCGATGCTCGGCCATGTGGCTCAATGATGGCACAACACTGAACAGAGCATTGTCACAGTTTTCAATTCATATCGGTGTCGCCGACAGACGGAAAACACTGGTTTCGCAACGAGATTTAGCACACCGCGGACCCGCACATTTCCCACATACATAAACACCACTAACAACGTAATAAACGGAACGGTGGGTCGGAGTAAGCATGCGGACCGTCAACCTCAAACTGAAATGTTTTTGTTTGTGCTACGTTGCCATAGCATAGCCGTAAATTATCCCGACGCGCATATATAAAAATTATATTCGGGTCTCTGTCGTGCGCAGTGCCGATGGCATAGGAACAGGCGTCCGTCCTTCTCGGTCGTGCATTCTTTGCACCTGTGCAGGAAATTACCGCCGCGTTGTCTCCCGAAACGGGACGACCGCCGTCCCATTTGCAGGATTCGCAGGGATCTCAACGCCATCCATTCGTTCGAACGGCGAATTAACCGCCGCGATCCGCCGTCCAGTTGGTTGCATACGCAAAGAGTGTTGGTATTTTTTCAATCTTCCAATTCGCAATTCATAGGTTACGCATTCTAATCGGCCCTGTGTGTGGTGTAAATCACTGTAAATGGTTTATTGGTAGTAATAGCCGAGGAAAAGGTCGGTTGTAGTTAGCAATATAATTTTCTGCGTATCCGTTGTATGTCCCTTTGCGGTTGACTCGGCTGTTTGCTTTTACGGTAAGGCGAATTTATATCTAAACACAGCAGGCAAATTGCAAATAAGCCTAACCTTAATTGCACGACGATTATTTCAACATTTTTAATCTTCAACGTCTTATCTTTATAGAGCCACGAAACAGATTTCAAGTGCAAATTACCGTAACGCCAGTGCTTTCAAAATGCCTTTCATTTACCCAGAAGCCAGACGGATGGATTTGGTGGAAGATTACCATGGAGTTAAGGTACAGTTCACAGCATTGAACTGTATCAACATATTTGATTAATGCAAACGTCCTGTTGCAGGTAACTGATCCATACAGGTGGCTGGAGGACCCTGATTCTGAAGAAACAAAGGCTTTTGTGCAGGAGCAGAATGCCATCACACATCCATACCTGAATGACTATCCATACAAGGAGAATATCAAGAATAGTGTGACAAAGCTATGGAACTATCCCAAGTATTCACCTCCATATAAAGAGGGAAACAAGTACTACCAATTCCGCAATACGGGTAATGAAGCAGCCATTAAATAAATTATTTCTGTATTTTTCATGTGTATTTGCCATTCGCAGGTCTCCAAAATCAAAATGTAATCTATGAATGGGACGGGCTCGATGGCGAACCGAAAGTTTTCCTCGATCCGAATCTATTATCTTCTGACGGGACCGTCGCTTTGGCCGGAACCAAGTTCTCTCAGGACGGCAAAACGCTTGCTTATGGACTTAGCACCAGCGGATCCGACTGGATCGAGATCAGGTTCCGGAGCGTGGCCACCGGCGAAGACTATCCGGAAATCCTGAAAAAGGTCAAGTTCAGTTCGATGGATTGGTTGCACGACAACGTCGGCTTCTTCTACGGAGCGTACATTCAGAAAGAGGGTAAAGCGGACGGCTCCGAGACCGATTCCAATGAGTTCCACAAGCTGTATTACCACAAACTGGGTACCGATCAGTCCGAGGACATAGTGGTCGTTGAATTCGAGGATCCCCAGTTGTGTGTGTAAGTATACTTAAGTACACTTAAAAAAAAAAATTCCTATTATTGTTATTTAAGCAGTTTCTTATTTTAATTTTCTCCTAATTAGCGATTTAAAAGAACTTTTTTTGAACTTGACGTCATTCATATTAAAAAAACAAACTGTAAATATCAAGGTTAATCTTTTTTACGCACTTTTTTTCATAATTAAAAGCCAAAAAAAAGTGCTGAGGAGTTGTTAAAAGTTCGTTATAAATGTAATCTCGAAACTTGATCCACTTGTTTGCAATTAATTACTATTAATTATTGTAAGGTGTATATCAAGTAGAACCGATTTTAGATAATTTCCAAACGAATGAAAATGCTTAATTTATTTATTTGCACACTCATTCCTTTGAATTGAATTTATTAAAAAGTAATTAATTTATGCTGTTTTAGGAATACTTGGGTGAGCTATTGCGGAACCTACTTAGTCGTGAGTGCCGTGAAAGGTTGCAAAAACAATTTGGTTTTCTTTGCGCGTTTGGAGGGACCCATAACCGGCAAATTGGAATTGACTCCGGTTGTTACTGAACTAGAAGCCGATTACGATGTAATTCCATCGATTTATGCTAATGACTCTTTGTTAAAATGCAACCCTTCTAATTCCAGTATATCACCAACAACGGCTCGAAGTTCTTCTTTCACACCAACAAGGACGCACCCAATAATCGCGTAATCGTCATTGACTTCGATAATCCGAAGGCCAGCAATTGGGTCACGCTGATTGAGGAAGACGAGAAAGATGTGTTGGACTGGGCCAGGCCCATCAATCACAACCAATTAGTGTTGTGTTATCTCAGGGATGTTAAGGTAGGATCGATCACTACCATTTTCATAATAAATCCGTACTTATCGCACTTCTTCGCTTCTTTTTCAGAACACTTTGTCTCTCCACAGACTCGATGGTGGAGAGAAAATAATGGATTTACCTCTTGACATGGGTACTGTCAATAGAATGACTGGCAAGCGCGAGCACAACGAAATGTTTTATAGTTGCATGTCTTTTCTGACGCCGAACACAATTCATCGCGTTGAATTTGGTGATAAGATCAGGCATAGCATATTCCATCAGACGAAAGTAGGCGACTTGGACCCTACTAATTACGTCTGCAAGCAGGAGTTTTACGCGTCCAAGGACGGTACCAGAATACCGATGTTCATAGTGCACAAGAAGGATTTCGTGCGCGACGGCTCGAAGCCGTGCATGCTGTACGCGTACGGCGGCTTCAACATCAACGTCAAGCCATCCTTTTCCGTCTCCAAGCTGGTGTTTGTTAACCATTTCGAAGGTTGCTTTGTAGTGGCCAATATTCGCGGCGGAGGGTAGGTTTCCATCGAACTCTGGTATTCTCAATGACCAGCGGTCTTTTTGCAGTGAATACGGCGACAAGTGGCACAACGGCGGTCGCTTCACCAACAAGCAGAACTGCTTCGACGATTTCCAATGGGCAGCCAAATACCTCATTGCCAACAACTACACCAATTCGGAAAAACTGACCATTTTGGGCGGCTCCAACGGTGGTCTTCTGGTGGCTGCTTGCATCAATCAGGCACCCGAATTATTTTCCACAGCCATTTGCCAAGTCGGGTAAGCAGTCAATTAACCGTTGATTTATTTTTATTTTTTATAACGAAATGTATTCTTTCGCTAGTGTGCTGGACATGCTTAGATTTCATAAATTCACCATTGGTTACACCTGGAAATCCGACTATGGATCTTCGGAGAATCCCGAAGGTTTCGAATATTTGCACAAATATTCTCCGCTGCACAATATCAAAGCTCCCGAAGGTACAAAATTCAATTTTTCACGTCTGCATCGATTGGTATTATTTGTTTTCATGGTTTTTATTTTTTATTCTCCATAAATCAGGTGACGTTCAGTATCCTTCGACGTTGCTGTTAACGGCCGATCACGACGATCGCGTCGTGCCATTGCATTCGCTGAAGTTCATTGCAGAACTGCAGCATACCATAGGGAAATTGGACAAGCAGAAGAAACCTCTGATGGTGCGTGTCGAGACCAGGGCAGGACACGGTCCTGGGAAACCTCTTGCCAAATTGGTAACATTTTTAAACATTGAAAAATAATCAGCAATTTAAATGGCATTACTTACAGATCGAGGAAGTGACTGATATCCTGTGTTTCATTGCGAAAACTTCGAATTTGGAATTTTGTAATTTCTGATCGTCGAGCAATCGGAGAGTTTCAACTCATACCAGTGTTTTAAATTGTGGGTAACCAGTTTCACGTGGGGGTTTGCATTTTACTTTTTATTATTGCTAATAATAATGATGATACTTTTGACATGATGATGAAATTAATAAAAGTTCTATAAAGAGTAAAAATCTTTATTTCCCGTCTCAATGATTTTATACATTTATTTGCCGATATGATACACCGCTACATTACCAATGTTATGATTTTTCCGGACAGGTTATTCGACGGACGGTACGCACCACTGCGTGGGTACCTACAATGATTGATTAATTAGCGACATTCGCGAACGACGATGAGTGTGCGGTGGTTCTATAGACGCAACAAGAAACGCGCGCGCGATGATAACGAAATTTACTTATTTTAGAGAATTATAATGGTGAGTAATAAAAGGGTGAAAGCGAGCGGATCGAGCAAAATCAGCTAACCGCCGGATTGCTCTGTAGATGGTTCGGCGCATCCGCGAAGACCACCTTCAGTCTGTACGCCTCCGCCAGCAGCAATCTTATGTGAGATCCGGTCCATTCGCGCGTCGGAAGGTTCTGCAGCAGCAACATCAAACCCTGGAAGTCTTTCTGATTGAGTAACTGTTCTTTCCAGTGCAGCAGGAACGCCGCACACACGTACAGCTGGAACTGCGCGAAACTATCACATTCGGACAGGTACGTGTCCCACAACAGGATGGTGCAGCGCAACGGCAGCTCCCTGGTCAGCAAATTGTTCAGCCACCTGAAAGAGAACTGCAGATAGTCGACGTTATGCGACACCAGATGCTTGTGCAGAATGTTGTCCACCCGCTGGATCAGTTCTTTCAGCTTGTTCACTTTCTTCTGGATGCCCAGCTGGGCGAACACGTAGTTGTCCTGGATGCCGTCCAAGAATTTCGACAGGCACCAGAAACTGTCCGCCTCGATGACGTCTCTCTGCTCTTGGCTCAAAGTGTCCACGTCGAAGGTCTCGAACGGGCCGTCATCGGGTATGGCTTCTTGTAGGAACACCACGTAGAAGGGGGTCACCAGATCGTTGATGCCCTGCACGTAACCGGAAGCCGGATGCCTGATGGCCCAGATGAACAGGATGCGCTCGAACATCTGCTGGACCGTTTTCGACTGGAACAGCGGTATCGTCGGGTTCATCCGGGGGACGTCGATGTGGATTTGATGGTACGTCTCCTGGTACTGGTCCCTCTCGCTCTCGTAGTACTGCTTCACCGAATTCCAATACTCCAGGCGCTTACGTTCTAAACTGCCGTCGCGTCGTTCGGTATTTATTGGCAGATAGCCCAACAGAAGTTTCCAAATGATCGGCCGCAACTTAACCGGTATTCCTGACCAACTGAGTTTGCACAGTTCCGTGATGCTCGGATTACCCGTGAGCAGCATTTCGAATTTCTCCGCTTTCGCCTCGCAGTCGTCGTCCTTTTGCGCGCTTAAACTGATCGGCTGCGGCCGGCCCGGAATGGGATTCCGCAAGTTTTCCCATTCCTGTTCGAGTCTGGCGTTGCTCTCGGTGTTCCGATGAGAATTTATTACATTTCTGGCAGCCGATTCGGAGACCTTTTTCGAAATTTTCGTCGGCGCTTTCGCGTTGTCACTGAGTACACAAAATTCGTCGTCTTCAATGTCCCAGGCATCGCTGACCGATGCTTGGAAATCCTGGAAGGAGGTTGCCGTTGTCGACTTAGGTTTGTTATTCACCTTAGCGTCCTTTTTCGGACTAGGCCTGAAAGAGACCTCCTGTTGTACACTTTAAAGACAAAAGTAATGAATAAAAATACCTGCCAGGCACTGTTTTACTGTTTTTTTTCCAGAACGACGACTTCTCTAAATCGCTACCCTTACTTTCCATTATCCTTAATCCATATCAAGTATTTTAAGTGTAATTTCAACAGGTAAAAAGCAATCATATGTTTTTTGAACTATATATTTATTTGCAGGAAGATCAAAAGTGTTCTGAAAGAAAATATAACCTCACTTTTTGCAAGCCTATGTTACGTTGCTTGCATACTGTTTTCTCCGCTAGACCAAACTCAGAAGTGCACACGAATTGAGGCACGCGAATCCATTCACCCAATGGCCCACGAATGTACAGAATTAATACATTATTTTATTTAGCTGTTCCCATTTTTCCGATTTGCATCTTATTTATTATGCATGTGTGTACTTACCACTACATCTAAAACTGCTTACGTGCGCGCACTGTCAAACTGCGACTGTGTGAGTGCGCGAGTAGTAGGCGCACGCGTAGGTGGGAGTTTTGACAGGTAGTACCAACATGAAAGGACACAAGCCCAAGGTTGCTGTCAAACAAATAGTAGTGACATTGACGGCGTATGCACGCCAAGTAGCTTGTCCGCTTTCGCCATGTTTACCGGTTTTGTGAACGAATTCCTTCTGCCTTCGATGTCCCTTTAATTGGCAAATTCCTGCTCCAAAGAAGACTAATGAAGTGCTTTTGATTTATTTGCTACAATTGCAATTTGTGCCCTCTGGACTTACAGTGATCGATACACATTGTGCGTGACAACAAAATGATTGCATTTGGGCCTAAAAAGGATGGATCTCCTAATGTAAAGTATTTCGAATCTCCGGAAACGCTAACGTGCTTGGAAGGCGTCAAACAATGGCTGCAGAAGAACTCGAAAAAGGTACCGGGTTTCCGGAATAATTACGATGATATTTAATGGTTTGATTTTAGTTCCTACAATCGGATATGCCCACAAACAAGTCACTGTCAACATTGATAGTGCAGCTGTTGCAGTTCCAAGAGGACAATTTGGGCAAGAACATCCAGAAGCCTTTGATGACCAGGATACCTGTGAAGTATTTCATGGACTTCAAAGCAGGAGGTGCACTCTGTGTGATGCTCAACACTGCATATAAGTTCAAGATGGACCAAGGCTGGAGGAAATTCGAATTCCAAGTAGGAAAAGTATGTGGCTTGCTTGAATGTTGTGTTTTTGATAAAAACCTTCTCTTTTTGTTTGTGCGTAGAATCCCGGCAAGCTCGAGAAACTGATCGAAATGTTTCAAGGAATGGAGAAGGCTTTGATCCAGTTCAAATATTACGTGCCGCCGGTGATTTTCGTTAAGTCGGAAGTCGATAAGAACTTGGCGACAAAGCTGAAAGATATCGTTAAGAGAAGGGGCGGTCAAGTTGCGGATAGCGAAGCAACGGCCACGCACATTTTATATCCGCACTGCGATCCGCTAGAAGAGGAGTATGCCCGACCCGGTATGAGACAAGAAAAAATGATGATTATGCATTGGTACTATTTCCCAGACTCTTATGATACCTGGGTCAATGTCGAGGGTGTTCTTGAAGGTAATATATGTAACGTATTGATAGAAACCTCTCCAAATGGGTGATCTAAGTACCTCTTGCATTACTAACTAAAATTACATATCTATTATTCATTATGTGCTCGGAGGCTGCGTGCTTTCATTTTCGATAAACGATCTGCATTTGTTTAGGGCTGCCGGTGGAAACGAGTCCTCAACCGCACACAGGTCCGTGGAGGGTTTCCTCCACTTGGCTCCTCGATTCGGATCAGTACAACGAGTGGATGAACGAAGAGGACTACGAAGTCGACGAGAACGGCAGGAAGAAGGTTCACAAGCTGCGCTTGTCGGTTGAAGATTTGATGAATCCGATGACCGGCGAATTAGATAAGAATAAGTAATTTTCGCGACCACAAAGTTTGTTTTCAGTGTGTATAAATTTGATGTTTTTTTTTTATTCAGGAAAAAGCAAAAGAGGAAGCGTTCACCTTCGCCGCAGTTGAAGGGTGGCAAGCGGAAAAGCGGTCGCAGTCCCGCCATCGGCAAGAAGAACCGTCCCGAGGACACCGAATCCGAGGATTTGACCAAAGAGATGGAGGATCCGCTGCCGGAGCCCAACATTACCGAATTGAATCCGACGTCGTCGGCTCAACCCGGCAAGAAGGACCACGAATTGCAACCGTTGAAAGGAGGATCCATCACCGACCTGGACGACACCGATGAAAGATGCGAGGACTCGCAGACGGGCAAGAATTCCGATACGACCACCCAGGACGACGGCCAAGAGGACAACGTGACGGAACAGACCCATCATATTATTGTGCCGTCGTATTCGGCCTGGTTCGACTACAATTCCATTCACGAGGTCGAAAAGCGAGCACTGCCCGAATTCTTCAACGGCAAGAACAAGTCGAAGACCCCGGAAATTTATCTGGCCTACAGGAACTTCATGGTGGACACCTACAGACTGAATCCCACCGAGTACATCACCAGCACTGCTTGCAGACGCAATCTGGCCGGAGATGTTTGTGCCATTATGCGTGTGCACGCTTTCCTGGAACAATGGGGTTTGATAAATTACCAAGTCGACACCGAATCCCGACCCACTCCTATCGGACCGCCACCAACTTCACATTTCCATATACTCTCTGACACTCCATCCGGTTTGCAACCGGTCAATCCTCCGAAGACGCCGCAGCCGAGCGCGGCGAAAACGCTGCTGGATTTGGACCGGACTCAGGACGTCAAGAAATCTGAGAACGTCGAGTCGATCTCCAGCTTCGGATTGAAGCTCGATCAGTACTCGAAGAAACCCGGCGCTTTGAAGAACAAGAGTGCCGCTTCCCTGGCCAGGGACTGGACCGAACAGGAGACGCTGTTGCTCCTGGAAGGACTGGAAATGTACAAAGACGACTGGAACAAAGTGTGCGAACACGTCGGCTCTCGCACACAAGACGAGTGCATCTTGCATTTCCTCAGATTGCCCATCGAGGACCCTTATTTGGAGGACCCGGAAGCCGGAGGCGCATTGGGCCCTTTGGCCTACCAGCCCATTCCCTTCAGCAAAGCCGGCAATCCTATCATGTCCACTGTGGCGTTCCTAGCTTCCATTGTCGATCCACGCGTGGCTGCTGCCGCCGCCAAATCAGCAATGAACGAGTTCGCCAGCATCAAGGACGAAGTTCCCGCTGCTCTCATGGACGCCCATCTCAAGAACGTCGAGGCCTCTTCTGCGGATGGCAAGTACGATCCGGCAGCCGGTCTAGCTCTTAGCGGTATCGCCGGTACAGTTCCCGACAAGGAGGAGGACGACAAAATCAAGAAGGAAGTCGAGAGTAAAGACGAAGAAAAGTCAGATGGGGAGCAGAAGAAGAACGGGATCGAGAGCGCCGAGGAAAGGGAGGAGAAAGTGCCGAAAATCGAGAACCAGGAAGAAAAGGAGGAACCCATGGAGACGTCCGACGTGAAACCGGAGAAAGTGGTCCGCGACAGCGAAATGCAGAGTGCCGCGGCGGCCGCCCTCGCTGCAGCAGCAGTCAAGGCGAAACATTTGGCAGCCGTGGAGGAGCGTAAAATCAAGTCTCTGGTCGCTTTGCTGGTCGAGACGCAAATGAAGAAACTGGAGATAAAACTGCGCCACTTCGAGGAGCTGGAAACGACCATGGAACGGGAACGGGAAGGGCTCGAGTACCAGCGACAGCAGTTGATCACGGAGAGACAGCAGTTCCATTTGGAGCAGCTGAAGGCGGCCGAATTCAGGGCGCGACAACAGGCGCATCAACGGTTGCAAGCGGAACAGGGTCAGCAGTGGGCACAGCAGCAGTCGTCCGTGCAGCATCCCGTTCCGGAATCGGGATCGAGTTCGACTCCCACGCCGCCGTCGCCCCAAGCAGCAGCAGTGGCCTCTCCGGCACCCCCTCATCACCACATATAAGAAACCGCCGTAAGCATTTGGTTCACCTTCTAGATCGGATCGATTCTGTACATAATTATCAACGCTAATTATTGATTGATCAATGAAACGCTATTAGTTTTTCTTCGATTTAAATCAATGATGTCGATAAAATTGATGTGAATTTTCGAATGTTTTCAATTTTTAATAATTCAATTTACAATTGATTCTCTTTTTTTTAATTATTATTATTTTTAATTAAGTATAATTTAATAAGCAGCTTAGCTTAAGTATATCATCATGTATTATCATGTCACGTATTAATTACATATATGATTGTGAAATTTAATTCGGTGATCAATGCGCGAGGGATAATTTTTGTTTGTTTGTAACGAGGTATAAAGAAACGGCTATTTATTTATGGCAATTATTTATTCAACTACATTGACATACACACTAATCCCATTTCTGTGCGAACACAAACAGCAGCCTTACGAGAGATTGAGAGAGAGAATTGCGTGTGTGGGAATGGCGACTGCAGCATTGATATTTCAGTACGGGGTCTTCTTGCCTCTGGTAGCCAGGAACGGCGACACGGTGTCCGTATACCACTTGTCGTGGTTCCTTCGCTCGCGATTCGATTCCAGGTAATTTCTGAGCAACTTTTTGCCGCGAGTGGTGAAGAAGGGCTCGTAGTTTTCGTCGTCGTCCCTCTGCACGAGCGTCCAGTGAGGCTCCTCCACGAACAGCGTGCTCTTTGAGTACATCGGCGTCTTCTTGCCGCGGTTCGCCCAGAACGGCCCCATCTCGTCCTGCCTCGTCGACCGCTTTATCACCGCGTTACCCGATCTGAACGCGCAAAGATTCAAATCTTCGTTGCGACTCGTCGCAACCGTTCGGTATTTGTTGCCTTCCAGGCCCTGCAATTTTTTATTTATTTTATTATTTACGCCAATTAGTGCAACAAGCTAATTTAGGGGTGAGATAATTGGGGAGGGATACCTCATCATCACTAGTGCCGTAGGCTGCCGCGCACGAAAACAGAACTAATAAAACTAGGCTTCTCATGATGTCTCTCCGAGAGAGCTTACTTCTTGCAACTAAATCCAATTACTCGCAAGGGCTCCTTAAATAAGGCGGCCGTCACAGGTGGAGCATACATTAGAGCCCCAGGTCAGCTCAGATTAGCAGCGGGACTTGGGGAATCTCCCCACGTTTGTGTCAGTCACCAGTCTGATTAGATTCTTGTATTTTTTCCACTGCTCGATTCCGTACTAATCTGAGCGAGTAAACATCGAAAATTCCCTTAACTGCGTGCGAAAAATGTACAGGCAATAATGGAAACAATACGTCCGCTTGAAAAAAAAAAAGTTGAAAAATGAAGAAAATCAATGCGAATTGCGATAGATTCAATTATCTGCAAGATGTTTATTTGATTCGACGGCATATAACGATTTAAATATGTATATAGTGCGAAAGTGGCTGGCGGTGACACAGTAAAAGGGGGCGCATCGCGAGGGATGAAAAGAGGCAGGAGTAGGAAGATCCTGTATCGATATCCTCCTATACAAACGACAATTCATGCATAGCTCGCTTTGAATATCATCTAATTATTTAGCTGAGTTGCCATGCAGAATTTATCCTTTCATTTCTAGGTGACTAAACAAACTTTGTCCCAGTCTGATCGACACCTGTGAGTGGTGAGTAGGTTCACTATGTCCATCCGCATAAGAGAATATAAATTCTTTCGTAGCCTAAGTGTTAAAGTTAATGACAATTGGCCAGTGAGAAAAGCGGAACAAATATGGAAACAATTGCGCGCTCACAAAATCGCAGGTATTTCATTCGAAATAGTTTCAGTTCCGGTACCTACGTCCCCGCACCCGTAAACAACAAATTATATGTTTGTCAAAATCCTTACCGAGGATTCCTAATTTGTTTGTTCGAATTGAGCCTTTTATTAAACGATCAAACAGAAAATTGAATAATCATGCGTTATTAAGATACTTTTCTGATGATGAATCAGTACAGTTTTTATTGTTATCATTCCTTCGGCAATTGTCATTGAATTCCTCAATGATTACTAGTCTGCAAATTTCTGTTTTGTAGAAATAGAAGCTACGGAAGCTTGCAAATGGTTGCGGGCCGCCGGTTTTCCACAATACGCACAACTGTACGAAGGTACGCGTTCGAAATATCGCAAAAAATAAAAAATAAATCGAAAAGTTTTCTAAGTATCAATGCGGTCGTGTTTGTTGTTGTTGTTAATGCAGATCAGCAATTTCCGGTCGACATAACGGCCGTAGAAAAAGACCATCCGATGCTGGAGGCGTCGGTCATGAAGTCGCTCTTCCGGAGACTGCAGGCCCTGAATCGTTGCGCTAGAGTGCACCAGCAGAAGTCCACCCACGACGACGACGAAGATGAGCAGTGCGCTCTCAGCGAGAACTGGACCTATCAATCCGATGTCCGCAGGTGGTCGAGAGTCGATCAAATGGACATGCGTATGTTTATTAAGAAAAAAAAAAAACTAAATGTTTATCGTTTGAATGTCGTGCAATGAATGGCAAATTATAAAAATTATGATATTGCAGCGAGCAATATCGACGAGTGGCACAATAATGTCATGAAGAAGCAGCAGTCCAAGCATCAGTCCATCAGGGACAAGCTGGGAATCTTCGGCTCGAGCAGACATCGAAGGGCTCGCGACGGACCGGACGGATCTCCCGTGATAAGTTTCCTCTCGCGCCAGTTGAGCGACATCAGTACCAGCGATGCCGAGAACGAACCGGAAGCGCCGCTGGAATCGATGGACTACAATGTGCGGTACGGGAAGAACCGCAAGACCAGGTCGTTCGATCGCACCGACAAGTGGACCTCGAATTCGCCCAGCCACACCGAACGGATCCCGTGCAACTGGAGGACGCTGTCTAACGCCGAGGAGATGGACGACGATAAGTTCGACTTGGAGGAAGGCGGCCGTCCTATTTTCACCCTTTCCACGACTCAGCTGCACGTTTTGCGGAAATTGGCCCTCCTCAAATTGACAGCCCACATGGAGAAGTATTGCCCGACGCATCGCACCGGATGGAACTGGGACCTACCTAAACTTATAAGAAAAATCAAATCGCATGCCTACAGAGGTAACCGGAAGTCCCCCATTTTGAACGGCGGCCATTGCAATAGTGTTTGTTATTTGTTTCTATTTAGAAAAGAGTGTTTTCGGTGTTCCCCTGACCGTGGTCCTGCAAAGGACCGGCTCAGCCCTACCGAAAGGTATCGAAGAGGCTCTGCAATGGCTCCAACAAAGCGCCTATGACCAAGTGGGGCTGTTCCGGAAGTCCGGCGTTAAGTCGCGCATATTAAACTTGAAGCATCTGATGGAGAACCAGGGAGACTGCTTAAATTTCAGCGAATACCAAGCACACGATATTGCCGACGTCATCAAGCAATATTTCCGCGAACTTCCGGAAGCTCTTCTTACCAATAAACTTTCCGAAACGTTTCTATTGATATTCCAGTGTAAGTTTTTAGATGAAATAGATTTAGGGGTCCAGGAACGCGTCGCGATTACTTTTTTGCCTTTTGCTTTTCTCTCTCAGTTGTTCCCGAAGAAGAACGTCGCCAGGCGGTTCTGTGCGCCTTACTTCTGATGCCCGACGAACACTGCGAGGTCCTTCTGGTCCTGCTGAAGTGTCTGACGAGCATTGCGGAGAACTCGGCGGTCAACCAAATGAATGAAAGCAACTTAGCCGTTTGCTTCGCACCGTCTTTATTTTACTACAGCGCTATTCCTACCACCAGGCAAGGATTGGGTGCGCCACACGAGAAAGAACTGGCGGAAAACAAGGCGGCCCACGACTGCTTGCTGTACTTCATGCAAAATTGCAACAATTTATTCAGTGTTCGTATCTACCTAAACATAAGAATCCCCGATCGATAAATGCATAATTTGAAATGACGGAATCCCTAGGTGCCGAAGGAATTCCTGCAGCAGTGCGCGTCGAGCGAAATGAAGGAATCGGCCATTTCGAAAGTATCGGAACTGGGAGCCGAGGTGGGCGGCCTGAAGGGCTACCTGCAGGAAAACCAAACCAATCTGCTTCGCGAGGCCAAAGAGAAGGACTGGATCTACATGCAGAGCTACAACTCGAAGATGGAAATCGCGTACAAAAAGATTCCGGACGGGTGTCCGTTACGCATGTGGAAGATCTGCTGCGAAGTGGACGCGCCGCCCGGCGAAGTTCTCTACCGCATCCTGAAGGAGCGTCCGAAATGGGACAAGGAGCTGCACTCCACTAGGACCTTGGCCCAAATCGACAAGAACGTGGAACTATTTCAGTACACCCGCAGGAAACTGTGCCCGTTGCCGTTGGAAGATTACTGCGTGATGCGCGCGTGGCGCACCGATCTTCCGGCCGGCACTTGTCTAATTATAGAAACGTCTGTCGAGGACCCGGAAGCAGTCAGCATTCCGAACAGCGTGAGAGGCATTGTGCTGGCGTCGCGCTATCTCATCGAGGCGAACGGATCAAAATCGAAACTGACATACTTATCGCGGATCGATACGAGGTTTGCATTGATCATTCAATTATGTCCCTCTTGCATTGTCTCTTTTTCAATTAACTGGGGGGGGTGTGGGTCTGTGTGTCTGAATTGCAGGGGCCGAATGCCCGAGTGGTATCACAACAATTACGGTCATATATGCGCAATCAATATAGCCAATGTCCAGAGGTCTTTCAACGCGCCGGTTGGTTAATGGAGCGACCCTCTTCAGCAGAAAGCAAAAAGGCTGCACACTGTAAAAGGCCTTCCGCTAGACTTGCTTTCTTAACCACACACGGAGACGTTATTTTTATTAAAACAGATTTTATTGAACGTTAAGTGCATTGTTTGTTACCTTTGAAACAATCGCATTTTATTCCATTCAATCAGTGAAATGTAATTATTTATTTATGGATGTTTAGATATATTTTTTTGTGCTCAAATATATTTGTTCCAACTAGAAATGATATTGTCTTTTATTAAGAAACAAAAGCAACCCCAACAAACAATTGAAATAGTCTAAAAACTGCACTTTATTCTTATCGGAATAATTCGCTAAAAAAACTTTTCATTAATTGTAAATGTAGGTACCGTAAAATATCTCTTAGGATCGTACAGTTTTTTTCCTTTGCACAAAAATATAGTGAGTCTAGACTGAAAATCAGGAAGTGCTATTATATCGATGCAAATTGTAATAATATAAAATCTACACTGGTGACTTAAGATAATAATGGACCAGTCGAAGGAACCCATAGAATAAATATTTGAACTTAGATCTACTTTTTTTTTTCTTGCAACATTTCTCTTAGTAAATTAATTATAGAATAGTAAATATAAACACACCGATAAAAAGGGACACTTATTACAAATAATATTCGTTTTCGGAATTAATACTTAAGTAACTGTTACATTAAGAAAAATTAGACAGTGGAAAAAAGTAATAGGAAAATAACATATTGCATAAGCGGAGCACATATTAATTAATAATAATAAAATACGCTTCATCACACTTCATGGTTCTCGTCAATCGTTATCAAAAATAAATGACGCTACCGAAAAAAAAATCACTACTAGACTTATTCACTAGTTCTTTAATTTAATCTTATTTACAATATGCAAACACAATACTGCAATTTATTTACTTTTTAAATAATTTTCAATTTATATCTCATCATTTAAACAATTAATAATTGTTTTCAATCAATGGAGAAACGAATGGGTTCCAGAGGAGAAAAGCCTACAAAAAGTGTATGTATATATAAAAAAAATAATAATGAATTTCTGCATGTGTTTCGCAGTATTTACAATGTTTTAGCAATAAATAAAAACTGGATTCGAATGTACTGACGTAAAAAAAAAAAGAACAGGAATAATCAATTTTATCAAGAGCTTCCATCGATTTTCGCTTCGAAATTCAACGGGAAATTATCACATTTAACAAAGACAATCCTGAATAATAAAGCAAAAGAAAAACCGTGTGATGTGGATGCGAAAATTAATAATCAAAGAGCGTATACTTCGCAAACTTCTGCACGATCAGACAGGACTTGTTTCTAGGCCCCCAAAGTTAGAATTAATTAAATTGCATTAATCATCTCATTTTGTCTTGTCTAAGTTTTTAAAGCTTAATAATTAATAATCAAATCCCCCTGTGTTCCCAACTTCAACCGCTCCTTCAGAGAGTCCGGATTGGAGCAAGCCGAACAGTAATAATCTTCGTCTTCGTTAATGTCTTTTACGGAAAGGCCGACGCAGGCCATGTGGAACCACTGTTCGCAACCGCCGTCGCACTGCACCCAGTCCACTTCGTCGCCGGAGGGCTGCAGGCAAGTGGAAACGGCGCACATCGCGTCCTCGTCGGCTTCGTCGTCGCTCTGGACGTTCCTGGCGCGTCCCTTCCGCTTGCGATTCTGCTTGACGCCGTTCGACGTTTCTTTGGTTCTCTTCGCGGTTTTCAACGGTTTCTTGGGAGGCGGTTCCTTCTTCACCACTTTCTCTTCTTCGGTCCTACGCTTGCGACCTTTCTTAGGAGGTTGATTGATCTGAAATAAATGCGGAACGTTAAATAAATGCAATTTGTGTACTTTTACGAATGCGCTTACATCAAAATCAATTATAAACGGCTGCTTGTCCAAATCCCGAGACATCAGCACCAACTGATAAAGTTGTAGATTTTCGTCCAGCGACACCTCCAGCAGATCGCCTTCATTCATCAGTTCTTCAATGCTTTGCCTGGTTTGCGAGTTAATGTGAATGGTGCAATCGTTTTCGTCCGGCTTCGGATGCATCGAATACGCGTGCTCCTCCTTGTCGTCCTTGCAGTCTTCGTCGTCGCTGCTGATGGCCGAGCGCGAGTCGTCTTCGCTGCTCAGGCCGCTGTAGGGCGTTATTTCCTGGACCCGCTGCTGCAATTCGGGATTGTTGGCGGCCTTCTTCAGTTCCGTACTGATGATCTTCTCCGTCTTCATTTTGTTGGCAGCTTCCGCGTACTTCTTCGTCATGGACTGGATCTTTTGGAAGGCGGAGGCCAGTTCGGGACTGCTGATCATCTGTCGGGCACGGTCCTGCCAGTTCATCGCCCGTTCTGTAAGGCACTGCAACGCATCGCCCTCGGGCAATCTACAGTGGAGTTTGTGAAGAGCCATCAGCAGGCCCAGAATGGTCTCGACGCGAGGCCGCCGCGTCCGATAACAGGTCACGCATAAGTATTTGCAGTCTTTGAATCCCATGTGAATGGCCAGCGCCTTCAGGTTCTTCTTCGAACGAGTGGTCGCCAGTTTTGGTAAAGGTACGCACGTGGAATGATACCAATCCTTGCACAGCTCGCACTGCATCATCAAGCCGGCCGGACCTTTTTGACACAGACAGAACGTGCTATCCGAATCTTTGGAGAGAATTTTTCGCAGATTATTTTGGCGCAAATTGTCGATGAGACGCATTTCCCTGTCCTCGGCATCCTTGAAGGCTGAGACCATGGCCACCGGGTCCATGTTCTCGCCCAAACGTATGCAATCATCGTTGTTCCTCTTGCGTCCTTTGGTGGGAGTCATCTGTGTGCGCGGAGACAGGGCCTCCATCAGGGTGCACATCGTGTTCTTCCGCAGGAAGGTTTTCGAAGTCTTGTCTTTCCATTCCATCGAAGCCGCAATGTGGTTCTTCAGACGATCGACTTCTTCTAGTTGAAACGGGAAGTTCCTGCTTTTCTTCACCAGCTCCTCAATGGCCGATATATACGGATAAAATTCCAACGAGTTGATTTCCTGTAATTGTTTAAACCAATCGTTGACATTATTGACACTATCTACGAGCAAGTGTTCCGTAGGAAGATAGACCTGTATACTGTTAGCTGCTTTGATAAGATTTTCGGCTTCATTAATGATGTCCGGACCGGACTTCTTAAATAATTGTTGCGCTTTGTGCTCCCAAGTTTCGGCATCGCTTATTACTGACTGCAGATCTGTGAGTATCGATTCGATCAGTGGATCTCCCGGTATGCTGAATCCTCGTCGCAGCAGTTCCCTCAAGGTGTCGATGTCCAATATTTCAGACTTACGTCGCGTTTCGTAATTTTCGCGAATCCACTTCAGTTGATTGCAGCGATCCTTCAATTGTTTTAACGACGGCAACTCAATGCAGAGTTCATTGCTGATTTCGATGGTGTCTTCCACTTCTTTCAGGGGGCACTCTTTCAGGGGCAGCGACAGCAGCCTTTCTGCTTCCTTTTCGAAGTGGTTCGTCCGATCCAGAAGTTCCTTGATGATCTTCTCCTCCTCCAAGAAACACGCGAGACTGTCGATTTCTTCGCAGAACAGGCGCAGTTCTTCCAAAGTGAGCTTGTTTTTGTGGTCATGCGAATGCCTGGTGCGCACTTTTTTCAAGTCCAGTTGCCTTATGACGCTGGCGCACTTCTCGGCATCCTCAATGGCATTGGACAATGTCGCCGACAAGTCGGATTTCGGGAAGTGTTTCCCTTCGGCTTCGCTGGCTAGTTCGACGAGGTCGTTCAACGAAATCGATTTGGCATTTTTGCGGTCAAGGATCTCCTTCACCTTATCAGCCCACCGATCGAATGACTCCGCTTTCTCCTTCAGATTGCGCAGTAGTGGAAGCAGTTCGTCCAAGGTGTAGCGGTACCTGAGGGTATGTTCGCTCGGTGGACATTTGCACAAGGAGGAATAGTGGCGCAAGCAGACTAAAACTTCGGTACTGCAACTGCAAGTTAACGCCGACATGAAACAGGTTGTCTTGCAAACTTCGCATTGGCGCGCATCGTCTGGCAGCAATTCGAAGGCTTCGCGTTCAGCATTCGTGACGCCCCAGTCCAAAAGACCTTTTCGCAATTTCTTCTCCGTTTCTACCATACGTAACATATCGGTGTACGTTGCAGCTGCCACAGTTATATTTAATTTCTCAGTATTTGTGGCCATTTTGCAAACCAACTCATCATGAGAAAACACGCAGAATCTTCGCAGCTGGGAGTAGTGTAAGACGCACTCTCTGCCCATAGCTACCCAATCAGCCGGCGCGAAGTTAACAGCTTCCGCAAAATTGTATCTGAATTTAATGAAAATTTAAAAATATTTGTTTCGTTTTAATAATAATTAATTACCCCTGATTGAAACCAGCATGATAAGCTCGTGGAAACGTGATGACAAATTCCCCAGCATGCTGATCGGTTCTGAAGACGGGCACGCCTGCATTCATCAGAATATTCGGATTCATGATGGTAACGAGCTGATGCAGCAGGTCGGGCTGACTGTGAAACAACTCCGGAGCCGCAGATTTCATCGTTTTCTCGAAGAGCTCGGCTTTCATTCCCGACACTCCGTACCAGGTCTTCGGTTCGCCCCAGTGCAGATAGTTGATGGAGTAACTCCAGTGGTCCTCGTTGTGCCAGCAGAAAGTGGCGAAACACATGCCGACATACATCCACGGCACCTATTTCAAATACCAACTGTGAATTATCAAAAGCAAACGAGTTGTTACATATTACCTTCATCCCAGATATGTCGGCGTTGATGTACCCCAAAACTGATCCTTCGAGAACGGGCAAGTTGTTTAAGTTCCAACCGGAATACGCGTACTCCTGATCGTACGACTGCAAGTTCAGCGAGTTCTTCGTGGGAAAACCAGATCCGTGATCCATTGTGTGAAGATCCGCGCCGTATTCCACAGTCACATCCTCATCGATCGACGAGACGATTCGCCAGAACTCCTTTTCTACCATCGATGTCGGCACCAGCTGCACCATACAATGTAATAATGAATGAATGCCAATTTTTCAAATTTAAATATCAAACAGCTCACATTGACCGGCATATTGAAGTATTCCGATTTGAAAGTGTCAGCCATCTCTCCGAATTGTTGCAAGTTGTATTCCCTTTGTGCCTGCTCGAAGCCGAAAGCTTCAGTCGGTTTGGAAACCTCGGCCGCCACGCATTTCGGACAGCACCAGTCTCCTTTCGGGATCTCCAGTAGCGGCGGCAACAGGCAAAAAGTGTGGTAGCTGTCGTCGCATCCGTCGCACAAGAGCATCTGCTCCTCGGCATCGCCTCGACGGCAATTGTGACAGATATACTTTGCCAACTAAAAGAAAACAATCGATAGTAATGACCAAATTTCACGCACAATTTTCGACAGAAAAACGCACAGGGTCAATTTCGAAGTGAAAATCGTTGACTTTGTGTCGCGTTTTCTCGTCCGGTACCTTTCGTCTCATATCAAATCCTGCCATTTTCGGGCCGGCTCCATAAATTTTCAACCTCTTCAGTTCCTTACTGTTGGCATCGCCGTCGCCATCGTCCTTCTCCGTCGACTTCGACGGACTGCCGCTGACGCTGCCCTCTTTTTCTTCCTTCTTCTCTTTGCTATCCGCTGTCTCCGGCGTCACCTCCACCTTGACTTCGGTGTCTCCGTTGCTGCGCACCTTCGCCTTAATACTGCGTCGCGAGCATCCGTTCTTTTTCAGAGCGGATATCGGCGGCTTATAGTCTGAATCGGCTTTATGATCATCTTCCCCTTGCTACAACAGTACAAAATACCACGTGGCATAGAAACAATTGCGCCAACAACATAAAGAAACACGCAAACATCGAAATAATAATTACGATTCGCACCTTTTTCTCGTTAAATACTTCGTAGGGATACAAAAGTCGTTCGTAGTGTTGTTTTAGTATTGTGCCAATGCCTTTTCCGCTGGGATAACCCATGAAGACGGCAATTTTGGCCCACTTCCGGTCCTTGCTCACGTTCACAAAGCCGCCCTCGCTTTCCACCAAACGGTGCAACGTATACAAATCGAGGGCCCTCTTTTCCACCATGGGAATCTTCAAGGAACTGCCCTGAAGTTCCCAGAACTTGGCGATCTGATCCAGGAAATTCAACTTGATTCTGGTCTTCGCCTCCAGCTCATTTAATCGCTGTATGCGAGGCGTGAATTTAAGTTTGTCGACATCGACCGCAAACGGCGGTTGCCAATTCTGAAAAAACACAGTACCAACTAAGCTTACACCGATTGAGCGCTGCGGAATTCAGGACTTACAGCTGGAGGTCGGATCTTGCAAATGCCGTACTTTTCAGCAATGGGTCTGATTTTGTCAATGTAAACGAGCGGTTCCGCGAATTCGGCCTCCGATGGACAGAATACTGGCGCTTCGGGGGGAATAATGAAATCGAACACATCGTTACGGCCGTTCGTTTTGCCAGGCGGTTCCGACTGACTAACGCTTGTCCCACTTATCGGCGATGCGGGACTATTTTTTCCTTCTTTGGACATCTTCTGATTGATTACATAATTAATGAAACTGCAAAGAAACGGCGCAACAACATCAGAACACGTCGTCGTCGGTCGCATCGACACGGATCACCGCACATTCAAATATGGGGCCAATTAGAACGGATGTAAACAAACGTTTTCGAAGGGTGGCCAGTGCGCTTAAAATTTTAGGGGAGAAAAAATAAACGGGAAACTCACCACGATTGAATCTCATTTTACTCTATCACTATTAGCTCGGTTCGCACGAGCGCTGCAATTGTAAAACTTTTCTCACTGCACCGTGCAGCGAATACTGGTGGCAACTTTCATGTAGTAAACAACACAATACACCAGCGAGTATTTCCCTTGGCGAAGATCGATTTACGAGCTGCGAAGAGTTCGATGGGGAGCATACGGGATCGCTTCTTCGAGGCACAATCGCGATACGCTCATTTAACAGTCGCACTCGCCGAAACTGGCACGCTGGGGACATTTGCGGAGGGCCAAAGTGGACATTTTATCTTTGTTTTTCCTTCTGGTCACGGAGAAATGTCTGCGCGTACACACCGCACGTACACACCGATAGGAAACTACATGGACAATTTAAGCCCCCCACTCGGGCATTTAATAATTGATTGCCTCGAATCGGCACTGCGGGGCCTTCGAAAGCGGAAGTTTGAAAAGCACCCCGAGCAATGGATCGCGAACGAAAATTTGCACTAGGCGCACCTAGAGATAAGTTTGCTGATTTTAGGTTATGGCCCAACTAAATTTCCGAAAAGGTAGGCACAGCTCGTACGTGACGCACAAGCGACCAACTCGAGCGAACAACTTCACCAGCGAAGATTGGATTGTTGCGCTATGGGCAAAAGCACTGTTTTTCTGGTCTACTATTTCTAACTCGGCCGCTCCTTCAAAGGCGGCGCTTAATTAAACGTTTTTTCGCTTTTCCAGGATAACTATTTCAAAAATTGCAAACGCCTCAGATAAGATAATGAGAATAATAATTCCGGAAGTGATGAAATTTACTTTTTTCACAAAAGTGATATAACTTTTAAATCGGAAACGAGGTGCGCATGCGCAGTATTGAAGCTTTTGAAGTTGAAGCGACGCTTCAATGATGTGAAAATGACATATGGCGAGTGTGTTGGTGTCGTGTGTTGTTCTCTGGTGATGTCAAATAAACAGGACATTACCTCGATGGCCTCCTGCACTTTGTTTTTAGTTTTTAACAAATAATATTGTTGTGATTTGCATATAGTTGTAGCCTTACGGTGCGTAGACGTCGGCCATTGATCGTGCGGTGCTTAAAAATCGATTCCTCTTTCAGGTTTTTTAGTATGTTGATGTGGTGGAGCTCTTAAGTTGCAAGGAAAAAAATGAGTCACAACGATGACAAATCTCCAGTTTCGCAGCCACTGCGGGTGAAAACCGACGAGAACAATGCCCCCGAGGAAGCGCCAGCCTACTTTTCCACCGAGGGCAACGACAATTTTAACCACACTAATGATAATGATGACAATGAGTCTCTGGGCCCATTGCCCCCAAAATGGGAAAAAGCGTACACCGAAAACGGGGAGATTTATTTCATCGAGTAAGTATTGTATTTTAGTTTACTTCTCAATAACTGCTGCTTTTGTCAGTCACGGGACTGGAACATCTCACTGGTTAGATCCGCGCTTATCGAAGTTCCAAAAAAAGTCCCTAGAAGACTGTCTAGACGATGAGTTGCCTTACGGTTGGGAGAAAATAAACGACCCTCATTACGGTACTTACTTCATCGACCACGTGAACCGAAGAACTCAGTACGAGAATCCGGTGATCCAAGCCAAAAGGGCCGCGTCGCAAGCGTCCGCAAGGGTCAGTCGCACATCCTTTACGAAAGACCCCGCGGAATTGTGCGGGCAACGTTATAGGACGTCTTTGGTGAAGTCTTCCAGAGGATTAGGGTTTACTATTGTCGGCGGCGACGACGGGGTCGATGAATTTCTGCAAATCAAGTCGGTGGTGCCGAAGGGCCCCGCTTGGTTGGACGGAAAACTGCAAATGGGCGACGTCATTGTTTTCGTTAATGACACCTGCGTCCTGGGCTACACACACAACCAAATCGTTAGGCTGTTCCAATCCATTACGGTGGGTTCGACGGTGTCTTTGGAACTTTGCAGAGGGTACCCCTTACCTTTCGATCCCAACGATCCGAACACGGAAGTGGTGACCACCATAGCAGTGGACTTGAACTTGCAAAGCGTTCAGAATGAAAAGCGCTTTGCGAACTTAGACACCAATTACAATTTTCTGGAGGGCGACGACGTGTCTCAAGAGGTCGAAAGTGCAATGGATAATAACGACGACTTAGATGATCTGTTCAAGGGGATGAATAATCTTAGCATAAGTAAAGTGGAGGTCCGGGTGAAAATCGTCAAGGGACAGTTGGGATTCGGATTCACGATAGCCGATAGCGCTTGCGGACAGCGCGTCAAGAAGATCCTGGATCGCCAACGGTGCAAAAACCTGCTCGAAGGGGACATCCTCTTGGAGATCAACGAGGTGTGCTTGCAGAATCTGTCGCACGACGAGGTGGTGCAGGTGCTGAAGAACTGTCCGCAGAACAAGGAGGCGACAATTTGCGTGCAACGCGGATGCTCCAATAACAAGTTGCCGAACAATCGATCGAAGGCCAGGAAACTGGACAACCGCGTCGCATCCAGGGACCTGTCGAACGCGTTCCGCAGCAAAACGCCGACCGCCGATATCTACAGTACCCAGCCACGCGAAATCCTGCCGAACCGTCCGAAGACACCCATTGTGGACACGCGCAATCTGGCCAAAACGCCGACCAAGGACCTCAACTCGAACGGACACGACTCCGTGAGGGGCAGGGAATACGAGACGGACGGACCGGAACGCTCCCAGTTGCGACTATCCCTTATCGACAATCAGGACGTCGAGGAGGAGATCAACAATATCGTCCGCCAAAATAAAACACCAGTCGATTACAACGCGCACAACGACTCCAAGTACGGCCTGTACATTCCCATTCCGCATCGTTACGATTGCATGTGCTACAACTGCCAGAACCAGAGGGCCGCCAATACCGACGGCGGTAGTAGCACGTACGACAGCAGCACTGGCCGGAAATGCAATAACGTGCAAGAGTGGTGGCAGCATCAGCAGCCGCCCCCAGCCGCCAGCGACTATCTGGAGATGAACATCACGCTGCATCGGCAGGAAACCGGTTTCGGCTTCCGCATCGTCGGCGGCTTCGAGGACAGATCTCAAGTGGCCGTCGGCCACATCGTGGTGGGAGGCGCCGCCGATCTGGACGGGCGCATCCGTTCTGGCGACGAAATCGTCAGCGTGGACAACTACAGCGTGCTGAAGGCGTCGCACAGACAGGTGGTGCAGCTGATGAACCAAGCTGCGAATAGGGGACAGGTCAATCTGGTATTGCGTAGACGCACATATCCAGCGGGCGGTCAGTTTTCTCCCGGTCATCCCGCCGAGTATCTGCAAGCGCCGCAGACGGTACACAGTCCTATTGTCAGTCCCAACAGTCAAACCTACGATGTGGTCGTGCACAGAACTGAGAACGAGGGCTTCGGATTTGTTATAATTTCGTCTGTGAATAAAGTAGGATCCACTATAGGTAAGCGATTTATTTCCATTTATTATTTATTGATTTATTTTTTTGAAAATGAAGCGCGAAATTTTAAACTTTCAAACCACTGCCATATGAATTTTGATTTCTGCTTTAGAAACAACGCCCTGTTGTTAAATAAGCAAAACGTTTATTGCAATTACAGGTAGAATAATTGACGACAGCCCTGCTGAGAGATGCGGAAGACTGAGAGTCGGCGACTACATCGTCGCAGTGAATCACATCGATATAATGCACTTAAGTCACGGCGACATCGTCAATCTCATCAAGGATTCTGGATTGTCCGTCACCCTCACCATAGCCACCACGTCTGACCAATAATTTTCGTTGGTTGCGTGTCCGATACTAATAATTAGCGAGCTTAATCAAAACGACAGTTAATTTTTGTTGTTAATCAACGAGACATCAATCACCAAAACGCGAAACGACACATCGAATTTTGTGATTTACGTACCCGGAGAACATCAATATCGATCGATTCGCTTTTATTTTTCTACTATTGTTGTCTTACTTAATTCTAATTCTCTTATTTTTTCATTATTATTATTATTTTTTTCGTATCACTTAAAAGCATTCATACCAAAACTTAAATTATAAGTATGTACATTGGGTCCATTAGTTTTTAAGGCCTTATTTTGCCATTGAACGTATTCGTTAAGCCTTTTTCAAATGCCCGTTGAGACCGACCGTTACGTGCGACGCTGCGTACGAGACGAAAGCTACCGATCATGCGTATAAAGAGACGAAACAAAACAAACACGAAATGTATCAACAAAGTATATACAAAAAAAAAAACATTCTAGTGCTTTAAAACAATAACGTTATAGACTTAACTGAGTCTAATATGGTTGAAAAAACAATTCTGTTACTGACACACAAAAGCGATTGTGTAATCATAGATTGTTTCATATTTTATGCGCCTCTATGTAAAACGAATAGTTATTCCGAGAAGCTCAAGTATTTCTAATTATAATTGAGAAAACAATAACTGCAGTATGTCTTAATAGATATTGCCTGCTTTGCGGACGTACTGCTCAAATAACGTTTTTAGACTGATGATTAAAATATTATATATTATATGTATAAAAAAAAACAAATACTATTGAAAAACAGTTAAAATACCATATATTCTATTGTTATAGTCGATCACTTTTATATTTTAGACGTTTTATATTTGATAATATCGATCAGTTTCAATCACTGCGTTAATGTGTTAAATAATTTTTAGCAATAATAATTATTCGCTACATTTATCGGTTCAGTATGATGTAGTACTCTGCGTATATGTATTCAATTGTTTTGCGTTCGAAAAACAAAATAAAAAATGAACAAACGTCGCATACAAATACGCAGATTCCATACAAAGCGATTAAAAAGGAAAACAATTAGAATAAAAATACTTTATATATATATTATATATAAATATTATCTATATTCAAGATGAAATAAACTGTTATAGAAAACAAGAAACACTGTTTGGTAATAAAAAAATAAGTAACAAATAACACAGACTGCAACACGCGCACAAAAGAAGTGGGGCCCACTGGAAAACTTAAAGAGCGTTTAAATGTGTGACACTTTAGGTATCTGAAATAAACAAGTCAAAAAAATTTATTATTATAGCAAAAACACAGCAAGATTTATCAAAATGTTAAAAAACTTAAAAAAAAAAATGGAGAAAACTCTTAAAATTCTCTAAGCTGAATCATATCGTAGTGATAGTAATAAGTGTCAGAGTCTTGTAGTTGCGGTTTAAGTCTAATTTTTTTCGGCCTAATATAGGGATTGACGTAACTCGTGGAGCCGGAGGAACAGTCAGTCAGGGTAGAATTAAAAGAACACTTGCCTGGTGGAGGAGTCTCCAGCGAATTTCGCTGGATCACTTCCAGTTGGGGCTGCACGTAGCCCAATAGGGGGCGATCGTGGGGTTCAGCAGCCCAACATTGCTCCATCAGGTTCCAACACGCCTGAGAGAAATGGCTAAGGCACTCCGGTCTGATACCTAAAACAAAAAACAGAAACAATTTAATAAGCACAATTTAGTGCTTACTATCAATACACGGTAAGTAATATTGACAGCAATGGACAATTGAATGTTACCTTTTCGTACACTAGTCCAGAGTTGTTCTTTATTGTGGAACTGCTCAAAACGATAAGGCAGTTTAACATGGCCAGCACAAATGTACCAGAAGAGGATTCCGAACGCGTAAACGTCCACGCTGGAATCGTATCGACCAGTGAGGAGTTCTGGTGCCATGTGCACCGGAGTGCCCACGATGCTGCCGGACATCATAGCCTCCGGAATGCTGAATCCGAAATCGGTCAATTTCGCTCTGTCTTCGGTATCTAGCTATAAATTGGCGAAATTATTTTTAATTAATAATTTATTTATTATATTAAAAAAACATTGAAAAATCGGTTATTGGCGGAAGAAATAGCATACCAAAACGTTCTTCAGTTTAATGTCCCTGTGAACCAAGCCTTGCGAGTGCAGAAACCGTATGCCTTCCACCACGTCGATGGCAATTTGGATGCGTTTGCTCCAAGACAAGCCCTTTTTCAAGCCGCAGTAAAGATCGCGAGTCATTCGTTCCATCACCAAGAGCATAGCCGACGAACTGCCGCTGTAGCTGTAGTCTACAACTGATCCGCACAATTTCACAATTCTGTTATGCTCCGGTATTACACTCCTGAAACAAAAGTCAAACAGTCAAAAAAGTAGTAACAAAATACTTCTACATCTAGAAAGTTAAAAAACAAAAAAAGTAATGATGGATTTTTACCTTGTGTAATAAAATTCCATGGCCAGATCGTTCCAGTGGCGGTCGTCCGGCGGGACCACCGACTTCACAGCGCACGGATTAACGGGTCCCCAGGGGTCGCAAGAGAAAACCACGCCGTATTGGCCGCGACCGATCTCCTTGCACTGTCTCGGCATGCCGTACCTCAGCAGATCGCACATGGACGTGCTCTCCAAAGAGAGACGCGCGAAACGCGGAGCGAGTTTCTTGCGAATCGTGATGCGTTGCTCTTCGGTTTGCTCGATTCGCGCCGACAGCTGGTTCTCCAAGCTTCGGATGGCCGCCTTGAAGGACTCGTGGGACGAGCGCACGTGCTCCTGGAACTGCACCGATATGGTCTTGGCCAGCTTGGACGAGCTCAGCGAATCGACGAGATCGATGACGACCTGGTACTGCCACTGCACGTCGTTTATGGGCGCCGAACAAGTGCGCCATGGGAATTGAAAGTTGAAGATGAACTTGCGGAGTCGTTCGAGAAAAGTGTGGACCAGCGTGAACTTCGTCGAAGACTTCAGGTCGATGTTATAGGCTGCGCTCAGGATTTGCTTGACGGCGTCAGAAGCGGTGGGATTGCCGTCCATCTCGTGGCAACTGTTTTCCAACGTCTGCAAGCACCGCTGCAGCGTTCCGGTGAAACTCTCGTGCAAACAACGCGCCGACTTTATCAGTTGTTCCGCAATCGAACTGCTCAACGAGCGCAGAACTATCTGATGGATTTCCATCGTCGCCAGTTTCGTCGAGAACTGCTCGTCGTCCCCCTTGTACTCGTACCCTTCCAGTACCTCTTGCGTGTTGCTCTTCATATTCTGCAACGTCACCTGAATGATCTTCGTGATCTCCTCCTGTTTCTCGCTGGCGATTTTCATCAGGGCGCTGTACAGTTTGTACTCGATGTCCTGGGCGTACAGAATCCGCTTGGGCGTTATTTGAATCTCGCGGGCCATGTCGAACGCGGACAGTATAAATATTCTTAAGCTACTGTTGTGAATCTCACTAAGGGTCGTTGCTAATTTCAACAGATAGGACTTCAGGACGTCTTCGACGAACGCGCCGAACGACGTTTCCAAATTCCAATCGCTTATTAAGGTATTGTCGAGGCAGCATTCCGTGCAGAATCGCTTGCGAATCTCTTCGTCCTCGCCGTTTTGAGTATTTGTTTCCGGAAGAAATCCTAAGTCAAAATAAACTACATTTACAACAGTTTATCGACTGAATAATATCGAAGAAAGGCAATTTGGGGTAATTACAGTTGAAAACTTACAACAAAATGACCTCATTCATAGCACTGACTCAAAAAATGTCCCAAGATAAATGAAATAAATCTGCGCGATAAAACCGCAGTGAAAATGCAGCTACAACAATCCTTTTTTATGCATTTAAGGTCACTCGTTTATAAATAAACAATTATATTCATAATTTTATTTCTCTCACCTTATCTGATTCATCTTTTGTTTATTATTTTTTATCTTAAAAAAAACATGATTTGAACTTACCCAGTCTTAAGAGTTGATTTTTGATGTTGACCAGTTTCTCGTTCTTGCAATCTTTCTTATCGTGCCGATGTTGTTCGGACTCGGTCAAAGATTCCGTGCTCTCGTTTCCCTCCTCTTTCGAAAGCATAACGAACAGAATAGGCATTTCCTGATACTTTTCTTTAATGGCGCGGATCTCGAAGATGTCGTCATTGCTCAAGATGTCCGAATTCAGAGCGTACAGGATAATCGGGACAACCAAATCGGTATATTTCGTGAGCACCTCAGGGAACTGCTTCGCCGAACAATCCGGGGGAATCACAATGCTGCAGTATTCGGACAATATGTAGTGCTGCAGATCAATCTCGACGACGGGGCAATGCTCGAGCGGCGACTCCAGCGGCTGCCTCTGCAGATCCTCCTCGGGAATCGACGTCCACGACACGTCCTGAGCCTTCAGATCCTCCACAATCTCGAACTCGCCGCCCAAAGTCAGTCTTTTGCTCTTGCTGTGGCCATACTTGAACTTGATCCATCGCCAGCGAGAACTGTAAAGCGGAAGCACGGCTTCTTCCAAGATCGTATTGACCAGAACTGCCTTTGCATGGCAGTTCTGGCCAAACACCATCATCGATAGGGTTGCCTCAAGGGTCCTGGACAAGTGCTGCACATTTGACTGATTCAATAACTGTTCCTTGATCTCCCCTGAAAATATAAACGTTCTTCATCTTCTGTCTGACCCCAAAAACTACAATCATCTGGAACTCATTGAACTTACATGAAATTAAGAGATTGTATCTGATGTCATCCAAAGCTAATTTGGTTTCACTGAGCAGCCTCTTTAAATTATCACAATTCTTCCAATACTTTTTGAATTCTAGTGGGATACTGTTAAGCATTTTGTGGATGGATTTCCAAAGATTGTTATTCAATTACTTGCAAATTTTTGCCACGAGCACTCAATCCTATCACTACATTATTTTCTTTTGCTGTTAATTTACCAAGATCCAGACGGACTGCTCGATGCTGAGTACTTGCTGTCACTACACTTGAAAACCAAATGCGATAAGTTTACATCGAGTCAGTGATAAGCACATGGATTGTAATGAGCAAGTTTTAAAATGTAAACATTTGCTGGCATTGCGAGCTTCAACTGTTAACTTTTGGCGCAAACAATTTGAACGATGTGTTGCATATAATCTACTTCAGTCATTGTCAATATTTTAAGAATTTGAAAACTTTAAAGATTTTGCGATTTCTTTTTATACGAACTTTTCGATATTGGAAGGAATTAATGAGCCAACGGTGGACAATAATTAATATTCTTTAGATTAAAAAAGCTTTAAATCAGTCCCCTGTAATTTTATTCGCAACAAAACTTTTTTCCCCGTTGATAAATTGAAGTTTACAAGGTATCCGTTCCTGATTTGTTGCCTATTTGCTAATAATTTGTCAAAACTATACTTCGATAAAGTAACAAAACAAATTTCGATTGTTTTTATCGGAAATGTTGGCCTTTAGAAGTACATTTCTATCGAATCGACGCAAAATTTTCGCTCGGCTTTGCAGTGGTCGTTAATTTTAATTGGGACTTATCAATTAGCTAAGGATCCGTTTTGTTTATACGAGTACAATAAACAAATAAATTGAAATTGAAGAAATAAACAAGTGGGTTCGGACACGAATAAATAAATTAATAAATGTAATAATGAGGAGAAAGAGTGGGCGCCGAATCGTTTCTGACAGTAATTTGTTATTGTAAAACGAGGATTGTTTATACGAAAGCCATTTTATCCTTAACGTTGAATCAACAAAACGCAATCTTTGTTTCGTACTGTTCGAGTTTCGCTTCATTTTAATTGTTCCGTTGCGTTATCGCCGGAATTGAGAGTGTCAAATGTCTGCAGGACTTTTAAGAAGTCGCGAAGATAACAATGCACTGGATGGCTCAGTGGGTAATTATTAATTGTTATCGTTTTAATGCTGCCGATTGCTTATTTGCACTTTGCTCTCAATTAACATTATGTTCAGGATTATTATCCGTTGCCTTTTATTTTGTAGACTGTAATAATTAGTTAGTTACAAGGATGCGAAAATGAGACGATTAGTGTTTTTTTCCATAGGTAAATGTTTATATATTTTCTGTCTTACAATTATTTACAATTACTGAATTGATTTTACATCTGCGCTTATACAGCTTCGTTAATTTCCATTTTGCCGGAAAATATGCTCTTAATTTTATAGATTTCCCTTAGTTATTATTGTTTCCACTTTAGCTTTTTACACTTCGAATTTGTTTTTCTCATTTTTTTTTGTTTTCAATATTTTTTTACGCTTAGGTTTCTAACTTCTTTATTTATATATATAATTTATTTTAGTTTTAACACTATTATTTTTTATTATTTACAAATAGTAGATTTATCATACAGATTGTCCCAAAAGTAAGCGAAACAGTAAAATTACGCGCAAAAATGTTTCGAATTTCGAATGCTAGCGTTCCCTTCTTACTTTTTACTACTTTCCGCACTTTCAACGTACAAAAACTAATGTTATCACAATATTTAGGATATTGTTTTCGCTAATTTATCGTCTGCCTCGTGTCCCGCAAACCTTTTTACAATTTTTACATTATTTTTAAAATTGTTTCTGAAAGTACAACGCAAATAATATGTCGACTTGGTTGATTTACATGCATTTTTAGTGTTACTTTATAGAAGAAAATGATCATAAAACAAGTTTTTAGGGGTTGTTTTCGAAATGTTTTCAAAATGTTTTGACTGTTTCGATACAATTGGGACCACCCGCAATTTCTAACAGAAATACTCTATTCTTAAATGCTATATATTAAAAAAAATTCTATAAGTTGTAAATCAGGGGAAAACGGGTGAAAACAGCGTTCGGAAAATCCTCGGAAACATTTACAGCTAATTATGATTGGTACAGACAATAAATACGAATGTCATTTATTTTTTGCGTGTCGTTGGTTCAATTCTTTTTGCTTGTCTCGTTAATTAATCCGGATGAATGGAAATCCAAAGGAAACTAGCGACTTGTACAAATTCTAGGGGCAATTTCCATTTCCGATGATATGACTGACAAACGATTATTACTTCTGCTTAAGTTTTTTTTTGTTTTTGTTTTTGTTTTTTACTTGAAGTAAGTAAGATAAGAATGTAGAATCTACTAGGAGTTGGTGCCTAGTACAATACAATACATCCATGGAGTAATCGATGATATACATTTACTTGCTTATTATCGATAAGTACTGTAAGTAACATTAACAAATATGCGGAAATAGCCCCAGCAGCATTTGAGTGATGTTGGTGGTGGCGGCGGCGTCGGCGTCGGCGTCGGCGTCATCATCGGTGGCGATCATCGTCGGCTCATCGGTGCGATGCGTTCACCTCTTAAGGACGACGCACTGTGTGACGAGCAGCAGCAGGAAATCGATTGTCCAGCGGATCGCTCCCCGACTGCTGTTGTTGCCGTGCTGCATGGCGGCCGGCTGTTCCCCGTTGAGCACGTGGACGAGGACGCTGGCGGCGTCGCTGCTGGACGGCGAGCAAGTGTAATTGCCGCTGTCCGTCGGGAGCGCGCGAGAGATCAGCAGCCTGCTGGTCCGCGTCTGCTTCTCGGTGACGACGCTTATGCCGCCCCTCTGCGAGTAGTTGATCACGTTGCCGCCGCGGTACCAGTAGATGAAGCTCGGCGGGTCCGGCGTCTGCAGCACGATGCACGTCAGATTGATGTCGCTGCCGCTCTTTATGTAGAGCTCCGTGTTGCCCAGGATTTTCGCTTTCGAGACTGCAACGAAAAGGAAAGCGGGAAAGAATGAGAAGTCAACGATGTCTCGTATGCGTTTTTCGATCGGGCGGACGGCTTATTGCTTACCCACTACGTTCAGCTTGAACGCTTGGCTAATCTTGGGCTCCGTGCTGACTTGACATTCGTAGATGCCGGAGTCGCGCGTTTGAGGCGAGGCCACTTTCAGTGTCCACTCGTCGGAACCGTCTGTGTGTAGCGATTGAAACCTTTGATCGTTCGTGTACGTCAGGATTCCCACAGTCAGAATGTGCAGGTCCCGCTTGCGTATCCACGATACCTGCAGTCAAATATTTACTTTTATACTTCAGAAATACATCGCTAAACTAACTGTGCTACCACTACTGCAGTACAAAACAGGACTCTTGAGTCTTGACAGCAGTTTCGAAAATTTGGAAATTTTGGCTAATTGGACAGAGGAAATCAAGTGATTTGCCTAATGCGTTATTGTTATTAAGAAGTTTTTAAAGAGGCAAATTACGTACAGCATATTTTGTCAGTTTAAATGCTGCGGCCTTTCTTAGAAAAATATACATAATCATAAAATTTGCAATAAAATTTAAGATTTGTATTTTTGTACTCGGCGACTGTTATCCCTTTAACGTCCTCCCGAGCAAACGGAATATAGGGTGAAATGGCACATTTAAGAATACACATTTTACTTCCATTCTTGCTCATAAAAGCACGAATTGCTAAGGTTTAGTGATAAGACGACACATCCCTTATCTACTTTGGTCGGTGGGATCATATCAAACCGACCGATTTATGGCTCGGGGGCAAGGGCACTCGCCAAGAAAAATCACTTTCAAAATGGGCCACATAAAAACCTATTTATTTACTACTCTTCCATGCAATATTTTAATCGTAATTCGTCCGGCATCGCTGAGAAAAACCGAAGGAAACTGATGAAAATCAATCGGCCGTCTTTTGTCCTTTTTGTTTTTCTTAAATACTCATTAAGGTCTTTAGAGCCGTCGGTGTTATCTGAAGATAAACCATAAAAGGGCCGACTTGGGGTTTGAACAAATATACTAGAAGCCGGTGCGACACTGGCGAAATTAACGAAAAAGCGACTCACGGCTCGATCGCCCAAGTTGCGCACTCGGCAGTGAAGATGTGCCGTTTGGCCGACGGTGGTGGTGACTTCCCTGCGAGTCGAATTGTCGAAGTAGGGTTGCGAGAAGGGCTGCTCCCAGTACGCGTTGTGCTGCTCCGAAGTCCCTTGGTTGCGACCTGCAACAATGCAACGCATCCAATTCAGTAAGGGTGCAAAAAATGGAAAAATGCAAAAGCAAACGCAGAAGATACGGTCAACCCGTATGCAGTCCATGATAAGAGATTGAAATATGTCAGCATTATAGATACATGAATAAAAACGAAAAACACAAACAGAAAAATAAGGAAGAAAAAAGAAAAACAAGTATCCCCCTGGAAAAACACGCGAGTTGTGTGCGTGCGAGCAAAAGTGATGCAAGGACTGGCCCGGAGCGCTTCAGCTAGTTTCCATCAAGCTTATCAGGGGGTGCAAAATAAAATGACCACTAGAGGTGTTGCATATGTTTTCCGCTCCGTATGCGTTTGTGCGCGCCATTGTTTTACATGGCAATCTTCACATTTCACGCATCGGACAAAGAGTTCATTTGTTTCGCAAAAATTACGCCCTTATTGTCGCAACTGGTGAATAAAAATTAGCAGCTTTGTTTGATTTCGCATTTCACAGTTTAAAACGTTTAGATTTGTTTTAAAAACTAACACGTTTCATGCGCTATGTAATCGAAATCCCTAGCAGCAACAATTCTTCTTGAGGAAGCCAGTTTGCAATAACGCCGCCAGCAACAAGCGCAAATAAATAATAACCGTATGAATAAATTAGCGAATTTAATAAAATCTCCCCGTTCGGCGGGGGGACGGACGAATAAATAAATCGCCTCGCGCGAATCTTAGTCGCGAAATTAAATGTAATGCGAAAGCAAAGCCGTGCGCGAACAAATGGCACCTTTTTTTATTGCGTTTCATGCAACGAAACTAGAAAACACCATGCGTTATATCCGCGGCTCTGCAAACAATTGCTGATATTTATTAATTTTTCTTCCGCCATGCATTTCACGAGTACATCGCTCGTTTTACGGCACCCAGTTTTGGGTGCATCGCCGCTTCTGCCCAGACAATAAATGTTCTTCACTAATTCGCATTTAAGCTGCACTTAAATAAATTCCAAATATGAAGCGTAATGTATTTTTGAGTGGCCGTTGCTGGTGTTCCATTTTCGGGCGTCCCCGCGATGCCGCGCGCTCACCACGGTCCCGTTTTTTTTTAAGTACGCGCGCCGCGGCGAACGCGAGCAGTGAATTTGAGCCTCGAGCTTATGTTATGCGAAATCCCGTCGTGATTTACTCGCCCGGAATCGTCTTTGCAGATTAATTGCGCCTACATGCAGCTTGCTTTTTTTCCGCACAGATAACCATCATATTTTCGATAAAGCGTTTCAGGGAGCAGATATCTGATAGGATATCCCCAGAGCTAAATTTACGATTAATTCCGGATTATTGTTTGTTTTATGGTAAAAGAGCTTTGTTGTAACTTATAATTGGATTATATTGAAAAAATTGCATTTGCTGCTTTGTCAGTATTAAATTAGCGTTTATCAATTGCGCAAAATGTCCAGCCATTAGAAGATTGCGTTTTTTGTTTGTTTTTTAATAATTGGCCGCATTTTTTTTTAATTATTTGCTGCAGTTTGTTTCTTTTTTATTATCAATTTGTTATTTAAAAATACTACAATAAAACACTGGATGATCCAGGAGTATTTTTTTTAGAATTGATTTATTTTCATGGTTGCCTACATAAGTTTTCTCGGTGATCTAATGCGCCTGCGCAATATACTTAAATTAGCAACAAAAAAAGTCGGCAGGCTAATTTCAATAAAATTATTGATTTTAAACAGTAAGCGGCGAATGAATTTGTGGAAAAGAATCCTTATCTGTACCTAGTGCAATTCATGCAAAACGACCGGTGGAGATGTCTTGATTTCGAAAGTAATAACGTTAAAAGCTTTCCAGCCGGGGCAATAAGCAGTCCTTACAGACATGCCGCGTATATGCGATTATTTTAATCATCGTTATGTTTCTGATGGCTGCAAAAACTTTAATTTGTTCTTTGAGGACGCGAGCACACGAAGAGAGAGAGAAACATCTGGATCGGTGACGGCGCGAACGATGATGGAGCGAGTGTGAGCCGAAGGGAAGAAGCGGCAGAGGGCGGCAGGGGGCGGGCAAGAGGAAATATTGTTGGCTGTATAATGTATATAAGTTTCCATAAATAATGGTGGAGCAGTATACACGTTAATGACGTAACGTCACCCTAGGGCTGCCTCTAATGAAATTCAGCTTAGCACTGACTTAGACTCTCTCTCTACTATCCTTCAGCTCTGAACCCTTTGGATTCCAAAACAATTCGGCCCTACTTAAACAAGATACCGCAGCTATAGTTAAAATGCTTATGTGCATAATTTCAAAGTACGAAATTTTGTTAAGTGGAAAGCATACAGGACATCAATGGTAATTCTACTAATTGTTTTCACTCTCTTCTTCTTCTTCTACCACTTCTACTTCTACTTGTTCTTATTCCGCTGCTGTTGCTTGTAAAAGTTATTTCATTATTTATTACTGCATTTGTTTGTGTTTATTTAGTTAGTCAGCATAAGCGAAAGCACTAATTAAACATTTTATTTATTTTCATATCATTTTAATGGCGATATAATATGGAAGCTGTAATTGCACAAATTAAGCCACAAAACACTAATTAAATTTCTGAATTTCTGATTGGATTTTTTTTCCAAAATAATATACTTGATGGTCAATGAGCTTTCCAGCTTTTTTCTAAATATTTCTATTTTGTTTTCATTTTAAACACTGCTTCTGCAATTAAAATCTAAAAATTTCAATGCAAATCATCGGCCAATAGCAACACACAATAAATTAAAAAAAAAAAAAACGAAAAGCAGCAAAACATATGTCATTCGTAATCGGCGAAAGAGCGGAATTCAAAAGCCGCGAATAGCCGAAATCGCGAGCAGGCGTTTAATTTCGAACGCGACGAACCTCGCAATAAATCAATAGGATAATATGTTTTATATATAAGTGACCCCGCAAAATATGGAGGAATTCGCCATTAAAGTCGCTTAAGAATGCGGCATAGTGGTGTAATTAAGAACTCCTTCGCGTGCTACAAATTGGAATCTTAGTTAATGGCCGTGCTAGCGCCTCGAGCGGAGCAATCATTATCTAATAATTACAGCCGAAGAGAAGCAATGCGGCCCCCGAATCGACACGTCTTTCAAGGAGCCCGCCTATATAGCATATCGCGGGGGCCGGCGCCGCTTGCGTCCTTTGCGTATATCATATTTAAAAGCGTCCTCACGGCTCCAGTTTTGCTCGGCAAACCTGCTTAATTACCGCAAACATCGCTCGATGCTCGGAATTGTGTGCTCGTCCGAAAGAGTTGTGCCCGGGTTCCCCTGCGGCGGCGGTGCGCCGCGACGCCCACCCCCGAATTTGCGAATTCGAATCTACCTGTGTTCGTGCAACGATAGCGCGTTATTTCATTAGCGGGCCAGTGTATACAAATGATGTACTGTCAGATTAGCAGCAATTAATTACGTTACAATCGTTACGCGATTAATACAGTCCAGAATGGAATGCAGAATTAGACAGTATCCGTTTTCCCGAAGCACAGTCAATTTTGCTAAATGCAAATATATATATGTTTTTTTTTCTGCTGTTATTTGCGACTTTGTACTATAAATATACGGTATAAGTAGTGGATAGTGGTAGTAGATGTAATGGAAGTTGTAGAATTTCCAAAAGAGCGTAATTTTCCAAGACGGTATTTGCATTTCCTGCGAACATCCTTTGAGCGGTTTAAGCGGCCGGAGAAAATTATTGCCGAGTTATTGTTGTTAAGAATTCTTCAGTGTGTGTTTGTGTGTGTGTGTGCTTAAGCATTTGCTTTTGCCAACCCTTAATGCGATGCGATCAATCAAAGCTTTCTTCCGTTTATATTTTATATATATACAATTCAGCAATCTCCCGTTTGTTCGGATGCAATTTATTTTCTAAAACAATACTCTTGATTTCTCGTACAGGGTGCCCGAAAAATTTGTTATTTGAAAATTATTTTCTTAATTTTATTTAATTACTGAAAAATGACTTGAAAAAATTATTTTTTCAGCAATCTGTATAATTTTTTTTTTTTAGTAAACCTATTTTATTTTATTGAAAATTTCTAAGTTAAAGATTTGCCAGTATTTATTGCCTGGTGGATGAGAGAAGAGCAATTAATGTAGCGAATGCCGATGGGACCCACAAAAAATACCTACTAGCGGTAAACCATCAATGACTCTATTAAAACCAAAAAAAAAAGCATGAAAAAATAAAAAATATGCGCTACCTGTAATCCAATTGAGAGAATGATGGCTGAAGGCAACAAATAGTCCTCTGGTGCATTTACAAGCCGATTTACGATACGTGCAGTTCGTTTTCCCGGCTGGAAAAACCGCATCGGTGGCCCTCTCCGACACTACGCACGCAGTGCCGGTAAAAAAAAGGAGTTCGTTTGTTGGCCCCCTATCAGCCCCCTATACTCTCTACTCGTCGATTCTACCGACTAAGTGATTATTTATCGTGTGTAGCGATTACAATTAGTGGTTGGTTTTCGCGAGCAGCCCTCGACGATTCCGACGCGAAATACGTTACGAGTTTGTTATACCGCAGTATAATAACAGCGAGGTCGGCCAGTTCGTTATATTGCTGGCCCGAGTTGCAGCGCTTTTGAATCGAATTTATGGGGTGGAAATAACGCAACGAATGTTAGCGGTGCTCTCGACTCGCGAGAGCGATGTTTCCAAAACAAATACTTGTAATTGTTTTGCTTAATGTGCGTTAGCAATATTGGCGTAATTGAGTTGCGTGTGCGAATTATTGCGAAATTCGCGTCAGGGGGCGCGCGCGCGCGCGCCAAGCCGCAATTCGATCATCGCGGAAATGCAAATGCACGTCGACAACGGCGACACAGACGTCGTCATCGTCGGGAATGAAATTAGAAGGGAAATCGATAGACGACACGAGGAAAAAATAACGGAGAAAAAAAGAAATAAGTTCAAACTAAGTCGATTTGTACGGCTCCGTGTGTTTAAAGAGTCGGCCGCATAATGAGGAAATTAGTCGACGCTTTAATGAGTTTATTTGCCCATTCGAAAGGTCAAACATTTCAACCCCTTATTTTCTATAACGCTCATTTCATTTTGTTTCCCTTTTTCTGTTATTTTTTTCCATTTTTGTTTGTTTTCATTTGTAATTTCCTTAAAGCGCTATATTTACTTTCCGCGCAGAAACCTTCCTTTATTTTCCCCAAAGCGGAAAAGCAAAAAAGAAACAGAAGAGGGAAAACAAAAATGTGAAAGCTACTTTCGTTGCGCAAACAGTTTACGATTCGAATAATAATTAGTTGACATATTTGAAAGACCCCGCTTCTAATTGCCGCCAACAAAACGACGCGGTTAATTAGGAATTTCAATATGATTTTACGAGCAATTAATTAAATACCTTTTAACGCTTTAATGAACTTAGAGCGAATTTTGCGGCGCGGGCTCGATGTTGAGTCGATGCTGTGTGGCAATTTTTCGCTCGTTTTCCTATAGATTCATCAGCATATTCTGTAAATTCGATAACTCAGCTTTTGCCATTTTAAATGTTTCAGACGTTTTTTTTTTACGGAAATAATGGCTGATAACAAGGGGAAAAATTGTTGAATGTTCGTTTTTTCTAATTTTTAACGTATAAAATGTATTTATAATTTATGAAATGTATAAAGAGTGGATATGAAATGTTTATTTTAGAGTTGAAATGCAACTTTTTATGAGTGGAATTTTAGTTCTTGTATAATGTATAGGATGTTTTATTTAGGGTGGCACTGCGTGGTTATCTGCGTTGTTAATAATAAAGATACGGACATTAAAACTTAAAAACCTGATTTTAAATTATTTCCCCCTATGTATACGGGGCGAATTTTCTATTGTTTTAAAGATGATTCGCTGCAAACAAGTGTAGAATTTTACGACAAACTTATATCCTTTTGCCAAAATGAAAAATATCCCCTAGTTCCCGAATTGTCCTGAAAGTAACTACTTTTTTCATTTGGTAATTTATTATTTCATTATTTATTAAGACTTTCTCATAGTAAAAAGGTGCTTTAAATAGATATTTTGAAATGCAATCTAGATAATCATACGAAATTTGTTTCACCATTTATTCTATTAATTAATTATAAATTAAAATTAATTAGTTTTTAGTTTAGTGCAGCAGTACAGCGATAAATTCAAAATACTTTGCATACTATTCATCAAGTAGCATAATTAATTTACTAATAAAGTTTTTATTGATTGTTTGCAGAGTGTCGGTGCGGGTACGTGTGCGGGTTCGCGGAGAAGTTCCGAGGAGCTGATTAAAGGGGTAAGTGCTGTTTCCAGTACTAGTACGGCGTCTAGTTGTTCGCAGAGCAGACATTTACACACGTGTATACGCATTGTATCTCATCGGGAAATGCAAAGAGACAGCGCGGATGCTGCGATGGAGATGAATGACAGTAGCGAAATGATAATTCCGAGTTGCGAGAGAGCGGGACCGCACGGGAGCGAAAGGGTTGGGCGAGAGGGCGAGCGCGGTTCGCGTGCGGATCCTCTCAAGTGATTGAAATATGATCTATAAGTTCGGGGGTGCTGCCGACGCGGGTTCGTCGGCGGCTGCGGGGGCCGCGGCGGTCGCGGGGGGACTTCATCTCGCAATGCAGCAGCGGCAGCATGTCGCTTATGTTCCCTGTCAGCATTATTGTTATATAATATAATGAATGGAGGCGGCGGAATAATTGCGATCAATAAATATCCCCGAAAAGTGTGCGACTGTCTTTGTGTGTGTTTGCGTTTATTCTTGTTTGTGTGTGTGTATGTGTGTGCGTTTAGAAATGCGGCAAAAGCGAGACGCGATTCCGGCAGGGCGCAACCCCTTCGGGGTCTTAATTAATTTTTAATTGGTGTCCTACGGCTAAATGTTCGGGTATCCCGCCGTATCCCGGGCCCTAAGTGAATATTGCAATCCTCCAAGTTTATGCTAACTACATCAGCAGACTGGCGCGTTCTTATTTGAATTTGCTCTGTCACTTATAGTATATTATTCCGGCGCGCGAACCGGTGATCCGCCATCGAAATGTATTATGCCACCTATAAACCTCTGGAAAACTTAATTACGCGCCGCGCCATCCGACGACGACGACGACGACGACGACGCCCGGGTCCATCTGTATCAAATTGTTCCATTCGTTTCGAATTAATCTATCTAATGTAATATGGTTACGACGGATGTATACGACGAGACGGAGAGAGGCGCGCGTTATAGTAAAGAGGTACCTATAAGCGGTACAGTCCAGTGATTTCCAGGTGGGCCGCCCGCTCCCGGCGCCTTCATCCTGCAGCCTACCGCCTGCCAACCCTTCATTTCGTACACGCGCCGATATAGCGGAAAAGCGTCTTGTGTTTATTCAGTCTGTTTATTTTCCGTATATGAGGTGCAAATAAAAACATCGCAGTAAAGACGTCAGGTAACGGGGGCTACGCAAATATTGCAGCGCGCGTCAAGTGCGAGACACGAACGATTTCGAAGCGAACGGTTCGCGGCTCAAATTCGCCCACTTCTTCGTCTTTTATTATTCACGTGCAGCCTGATGCCGTCGCAGGGATCGCGCCTGATTTACGTCTCACACTGGAAGACTGAAAGACTGAAGGATAATTCACTGCGACGCCCATTCTGTTGATAACATCCATTGTTTTATATTTACTTTTTGATTTTTTCTTGTTTTTTTTTTTTACAAAAAAAAAAGTGGAAAAAAAAACAAAGCAATCCGTCCTTCAATTTTAAAGCTTTATTGCCGGGGCGGCAATGTGCTGTGTAGCGTGCACGGCATTGCATTCCGACAAAGTGCCGAACAAAATTTGCAGCCCTGCAGTCGTAAAACTCGACTCACGAGTAAACAGCAGTTAAACTGTTTTGTAAAATAATTCTTTTAACAAAGAGCCCTTTTATCGGGGCAGCACGCCCGCGCCCCACGACCCGAAAGGTGCATGTACGTACGTACAGCTTCGCCGCTTCCGCAACGCGAAGAAAGCGTGCGGCCGGTCGCAATGAATTTGACGGCGCTAATAAATTCGCGCCCCGTCCGGAATCTCATTTCGTTCGGGTCAAATCAATTTCGAGCGAGAGGCGCCGGGGAGAGACTAATTCGCATTTTTTGCCGTCATTTGTTAAGGTGCCTCAAGGGGTGCCGCGAGGTGTTTTTCTTGCGTTGCGGCCGCCGCCACTCCACGATGAAATATAGCGGACATCCAATCGGTCAATTCGCACGCCAATTATCTGCCAGAGGAAGAGAGAAAGAGAACCAAAAAAAAAAGAAGTAGAAAAGAAAAGAAAAAAGAAAAACCGGCACACCAAAAGGAAATGTCCCTTCGAATTGCGGCTGCATTTGCCACGAGTCGAGCTTTCACGCCACATAAAGGAGACATTTTAAATGGATTTCAAACATTGATTGCCGTTCGATCTCGCTCTTCACGCTACTTATATCTGTGTACAATCGATTTTTCCCCGTTGGTTTTCTTCGGCGACTGCAGCGGCAATTGTCTTTGGCCGCGTCGATCTCCGGGAACGGTCAATTTGACAAATGCAATTACGCCGTTTGCATTTCGGAAATGTGACAAATTCAATTTGAAAATCATATTCGGTTTATTATAGGATGCACGCGGTTCGCGTAATTTGTTTATTACTCGAATATTATATTTTAAAATTTACTGCGGATGATGTTTTCCACTTACGCGAACACTCATTTACATTTTTCAATTTAATAACGCAGAAAATGTACATTGCGTGTAATCGTTTTATGTGTTTGTTATTAGTATTGCCATGTAAAATATTGAAAAACAAATGCGAAATCAATTTTATTTAATTAAATTATAAATATGATGGGCAATTTTCGAATACAGGGCGCTGCTCGCCCTATATGTTGCGCAATTAATTGATAATTTTGTGGTTTTAAAGATTTAAAGGGAAAATTAAATGGACATTGAAAGTAAAATTACTCGCTGTTTGAAATCGGATAGTATAAGCTTAAAAAGGCATTTTTAATTTAAGGAAAAATACAAAACAATGTAATTGTTTTGAAAAAAAATATGTGTAAAATTAACAATTTGAATTAATGGCCATCCTGTACAGATGTACAGAGCATTTCCTCTCTGTAGCGGAGCATACAATTTGTGTAAAACGGACGGTTATAAAAATATTAAAACCGACATCGATGTAATTTAATTAAATTTCGTCCTTTCGAAAGTGCGCCACCAATCAATTTCCCGAAAAAAGCTAAAAATAAACGAAAATTTGTGTCCAAATATTAATAAATACAAATATTGTTATCAATAATATTTGTTGGATATTAGTAATAATAACGTTTTAATTAATTTTGCGCGGACCGCACGCAAACTGCGAAACGCGGCGGATATACAGGGCATTCGTATACTACATATGTGCGCGGACATCGGAAATGGAGAATACATAATATGTCCGTCGGTCGAGCGCCGGCTATGTAAATAATTTAGGAGCGAATTTATTTGTGAAACCGGCTACAAATGATCAGCAAACATTGATTTTTCTTTTTTAATTAAAAAGGCCTCGCAGCGTCTGTCTGTGTGTGCGTGTAGTGAGTGGCCAGATAAAGCGACTTTAATCTATGCGCCGGGCCGGCCATTCGAAGGAAAACCGCATGTTTCATAAATAAAGCAATTTGATGTCCTAAACAAACTTTTCAGGTCTGGCTTAGCAGGCGGAGGAGGCGCATATAGAAAATAATTTAGGGCACGCGCTTCCAAAGCGGCTCTAATTACCTTGCACGTATAATAAGAACGAAAACACCTCCTTTGATATGAATTCTTTACTTGCATTACCGTTTGCGTTAATTAATTAAATCTCGGCTGTTATTGTTGTTATTATTATTGCGTTAGTTCGCTCGCTCGAGTAATTTACAAATTGCGTAACAATTGCGCGAATTGCGCGCGAAAGAGATGTGATTGCGAAAACAGAAAATGATGATCCGCTTCCGAAAGGGCTTTTTATCGTTATGGCTCACCACTATTGATTAGCCGCCAACTAACGTGTCGTCCTATAGAATGTAAATTAGACGTCCGTTCCATTACCTGTGACGCAATCGATAGCGGCCGAAGGTGCAAAGGGATGGTGGGCTCCCAAAGCACTCGGCTCGACGCCATCGATGCACCCGCAACCGAGGATCAAGGGCGACCCTTCATCGGCACGAAACAGAAAAACCGACGAGAAACAGGAAAAACAAGAAAAACGCACCGCGTTTCGTAACTCAATCAGAGTTATCGCACGTAACGCGCATCGAACGGAAACAAGAAACGTCGTTAATGAGAAGCATAAGCAAATTTAGTGTGAAAAATGTAAAATGCAGCCGCCACTCAGTAAGTAGCTTAAAAAACGAATTAGTCGCTTCGAGCGCAAATAACGCAAACGAGCGGCGGCGGTGGCGGCGGCAGCGGCAGCGAAATGACAAAGACGTAACCGTAAACTCAATTTCCTCGATTTTTATCACTCCATTCATCTATCGCGAAATTGCAGAGTGCAGTTCGTGTCGCGCGCGTTCGGAGCGTTCGCAGAAGCGCTCGAAGAAGTGCCGCGCGGTGTCCTTTGGGGGCGGCTCTGGTGGCCGACCTTAATTCCACGCCAAATTAAATTCAATACAGGCGGCAATAAGGTATGAGCGAATCAAGCCGTTACTTGTGTAGAAAGCGGACCGAGTCTCGTCGCGATGATTTTATTATTTGATTCGTTTCTTTATGACATCAACATTTAGCGGTTTACATTTCGATGTTGCCGCCGCCTTTTACGACGCCTTTTTACGACGACGCTGATAAAAGGGGGCGCGAAACGTCTCTCTCGTCTCTCTCTCGATCACTCGAACGGCTCCTTATATACTATATTGTCGCGCGATTATTAAAACGTTTCATCGCTTAACGGCAATCGCATCGACGATGGACAACAAATTGCAGCGCCAGATTGGGAATTGCCCTTCATAATTCAATTGAAATTCATTTGCCATGAGTTTGTTCCCTAATAGAGCTTTATCTCGTTTGCGAAGGATTCTCGTCTAACAAGCTTCAGACAGAACAAAGCGGGGAATCTTCTTAAGGAGTCCCCGAACGATTTTCGTTCTTTTATGCTCGCGAACTCGCTTTACGGCGCAGCACACATTATGCATTTATATTTCGAGCGAGTTGGATGCACTTTGATTTCTTTTCAAATTTGCACACAGGTAATTTTGGTAGATGAAAAACAGGAATGAATTTCCGGAATAATCGTTATTTCTCAACTTATTTTACTACTTCAGTTGAAAAACAAAATTTGTTTTGAGGAATTTATTAGAGGTATTTCTTTTGAATATTTTCACATTTCTTAACACATCGGCTGAATTATAAGCAATTTTCGCTTTTTCTTTTTTTGTCAAAAAAAGAAAGTTGGTAACTCATTACCAAATTTGGTTGCAAAGACGTTTGATAAGAATGCGTGAGCCTTCAAAGGGGTGGCTTTTAGCGAAAGCACTGGCAATAAAATTGAAGCGCACCAGAAAAGAAATCGAGACAAAACTTGTCCATTTTTCATAATTGTTTGAAACCCAATAAAAAGTGGAAATGCGTGCGAAAAACTTTTCCCTTTAATGTATTCCTCGGCAAGAAAAAAGAAGAAAAAAAAAAAAAAGAAAACGCGCGTCTTTGAATAAATTAGAACTAACGAATAACGGCGGCGGCGGCGGCGGCTGCGAAAGGAATTCCGCACGTTCGACGGATCGCGGCCGCAAGCAGAAGAGGAAAAGAAAACTTCGTAAACAATTGTTGCTTTTCCGTATAATTGTCGACGGCACGGGGGCGGCGTGCGGTTCGCGAAAGAATGCTTGTAAGCTTCTTTGGCGGTGCGAAGGGGCGGCGGGGGCCGGGCGAATGACAAAGTTTAATAAACGAGCGGATTTCGCAAAAACCCTCAGAGCGAGCAGGAGCAGCTCTCTGCGCTTTCAGATTCGCTTCGGATTGTATTGCGAAGGGGATGAAATTTGGTCATGGTCGAAAAATCGACGACTAATCGAACTGGATATTCGGACTCGTTATCGTCGGAGCGGTGCTGTACACCGTCGCAACAGCCAGAGATGGAATTTATAGAATGGCAGAGGGAAATGAGATCCCGGAAAATTGAGAGGTGAGTCGAACGTGTTGCCAATTGTTGCGAGAGAAGCATTTTTTCTCCGGCTCTCCGACTCCCGACTCCCCGACACACAAATGCTGCCAAAACACAGATACTACGACCCTCAAATATATTCGCCGTATACTCACTCTCACCCAAATCGAAACTCTATTTTATTTCATTTGTCCGTTCGCTCCTGTGTTTTCCTTTCTCCCTCCGTCCCATTCTGTCTCTTCCTCCCGCTCCTTTCTCCTCTGTTCATCCAAATCTAATCAATTCATTACCTGTACTACCTTTGTTGTTTTTTAATTTATTATTTTTCGCCTGCTTTTCCACTTTTTAATTATTTCATTTGTTTTTTCGCTTGTTTGTTTCTCCTGTTTTTGGTTCTTTGAGAAGAAAATGAAGAATGACGTATGTAAAACAAGGACGAATTAATTTGTAAAGTGTAGTTGAGTTGACATGCGACGGGCAATTTAGATAATTGTTGGTTTTGCTTTGATTAAAGCACTTATCAAGACAACTTTTGCGCTGCCAGTGTCATTAAGCCCGCTTTGCTTCGGATTGAAATGGATCGACGAGCTTGGCGAACCATATTTCGCTCGACATCAATGACCAACAACTATTCGATCCGCAAACCTCACCAAATAACTCTCTATTTCTCATTCTCCCATTCTCTTTTGTCGCTTTTTCTCGCGTCCATTAAAAAAAAAACTACAGGATGTTTTTCGGATATTGGACTAAGAAAGGATTGCGATGGGAAAAAGGGAAACTGAAAATTCGATTTGATTGTGCATGATTTATATCAAACGGAAAGTCCTTTTCAGTTACGCGGCCACATAAATTACATCGAGAACTCAAACAATCAACTGAAATTGCACTTTAAAACTAAAAAAAAAAACATTTTTATTATTTTCATATTATACCGGATATATCACCGTTGTGAATATTTTTTAAAGTAATGCTATTAATGCAAACTTATTTTTTTTGCAATTGTTTTTCTTATTTTTCTTGCGATTTAATTGAATGCTTTTTTGGAATGCTAATGATGAAGGGGTTGTTACGTGGACCGCGTCGAAATTTCGCATCGGCAATGACTCGCTCATTATCTATGCGCAAATAACTCATTATCCGGTATTAGAATTTTAAAGCGGTTTTGCATACGCAATTGTTTGTTTACGTTGCGGAAATATGCGCAGCCCAATTTCGGGCTAATAGCGAAATGGTATAATCACGAACCGTCATTACAAACCGAATTCGCCCAAACAAAGCGCCCCCGAATCGTATCGAACAACGAACGGCGGCGGGGCCGGCCGTAATCGGAGATCGTCAAGCGTAATTTCTTATAATTTTCCCCGGCCGATTGTCAGTGTAATGCACCGGCAGGGGCGCAGCACTTTCACAGCGGGGGCGGCGGCAGTAGCGGCAGCAATGGCCACGTGCTCATAATAAACTTTCGTGGTTGCTCTCCATTATCCGCGTTATTCGCGAGTGCATGTTGGCTGAAGGAAAATTATGCTCACTTCCGCACCGAATATTAGATTGTTATGTAACACGACACTCGACATTATCTGCTTCTGATATGCTGCCGCCGCCGTTGTTGGTGTGATGGTGGTAAATGCACTTTCTTTGCACGTATATTATCCATTAAGTAGTGCGCGCCAGTTATAGCGGAGTATATTCAACCCTTCCGTTACAAAATGATAGCGCGCAAAAAGAAGCCGAAGTGAAAAAAATCCACTCTACACCAAAGTACTACAAAGAAATTATATACCGCGGCGTTTTTAAAAACTTTAAATTCCAAAACTGTCTGTATTTAATTATTTTAATGCATTTTAATGCGGAAAAAATAACTGTTCTTTTAGAATAGATTATAAGCTAGTTGTGCAATAGGCAACTTAAATAACAAAACGCCGTAGTCGGTGTTTAACTTAACGAGGCGCACTGTATGTTTCCCATTTAGTCGTATGAAGAGAGGACGTGCAGCTGGGCGGCAATTTTCGAAATCGAAACTTTAGTAGCACGCGTTCGGCAAAGTGGCGGAAAAATTTCTTCTTCGACTACTTACTTATGATAGAGTGGAGTTGATGTTATCTAAATGCGGTCAGTCTCGGGAGGACGCTAAGCGGATTGGTCAGCCGGACCAAGTTTCCACATTACCGACCGTTCTTTTATTACCTTCCCAGTCGTTACAGGCCAGATATGTATTTTTATATTGCCATCGGTAACACATCCGCTACCACTGCGGACGTCTCGGCTTACTATCACACTCTGGAGGTTTAAGGGTGCCACTCGAAGCGCCAGCGGTGGCCGTTATCCAACATGCAAAACTTCCTGCCTTCCTGCCTTCCTGCCCTCTGCCCTCTTCCTTCTTCCTTTTTTCTTCTTTCTTCTTTCTTCTTTCACCCGCAACGCAAAAATCTACGCGACTTAACACTTCTTTTTTTTCCAAAAAAACATCTCATGTATTATATTCAATATCAGTTTATTGATTTCGACTTTTATCTCTTCCTACATAATGTCTTTTTTTTTTAATTTGCCAATTTTTCTATTAAGTTTCGAAAAAGAGAAAAATTCTAAGAATTTCGAAGACTCAAAACCAGATTCGGATTGCGCCGAATTCGAAATTTGAGAGGAAGTTTGCAAGAGTGCAACAGTTATTGCATTTGCGGTTGCTGTTATATCCAATAACGAGCCTTGGAAAATTGCCGGTCGTATTGATTGAGTTTGCTCATCTTCGGATGGCGTATTGAATTTTTCATGGCACCTTTATTCTCCATTTGGAAATTGGTCGGCCGGAGAGTTCGAGTGCAGTTAAATTGCCGCTCGTAAAAGATTACAAGCGTCGGCGGGGGCGGCAGGAGCGGCGGGAGCAACGGGAGCCGACTGCCGGCTGCTCACTGCTGTCGCACCAGTCGAAACAATCCGCACTTAAATATCTGTTTGTAGCCGGGACCGTGGCTCAGTGGTTCGAGCTCCGGACTTCGGACCGAGCAACATGGGTTCGAATCCCACGGCCGGCAAGATATGGGTAGTGGTGTTTGGGTAGGCATCCCCATCA